>JAPWLS010001356.1:0-41227 GCA_028551675.1 Tineola bisselliella
TAGGGTTTCTACACTAATGTTAATTTTTTTTTATCATAAGATCTACATTGTATTTTTGCCGCGAAAACTGGGAAATGAAAAACGCTTTAGTTCGATTCATAGTGGTTTAATTTTTAAAAAAAATCGCTCTGGACTAATTTGGTAACTGAAGACGAGTATGGCTTGTCAATCGGAGTAATAAAATACTACAAAAAATACCTACCAAAGAGAGATTATAAGCTTACATCTAAATATTCCAATATAAAATTTAAAATACGTATAATATAATAATAATTATATGTATAAACTAGCTTTTAGCGGCTTCGCTCGCGTTAAGAAGTATTATTATTAATTAGGTTTAGTTTGTGTGGCTTTACTTTTGTTTAGCGTGTGTTAAGTAGTTATCACCATTCCTGTCGTGGGTCATAATTGAAAACTTGCTCCAGTTATTAACCACATATTTGTCAATTTTTAATTTACAGTTCAATCTTTAGAATTGATCAAAATCCTTTCTTAGTGGATGCCTACGTCATAACATCTACCTGCATGCCAAATTTCATCCCGATCCGTCCAGTGGTTTGGGCTGTCTATACTTTCATTTTATATATATAGATAATATTACATTGTAATATGATTATTAATAAATACATATAAATCAGTTTTTTATAATTATATTAAGGCTTTTTCCTTAGCCAAAAAAGTTTGAGAACCGCTGGTCTATAGTAGCAGTTGTGTTTACACATAGACCGCACTCTTAATAAGTTAATATCATTCGGATTGTGGTTGTATGCTAGCCTACTATAAAAAAAGATTTTTATAGATAAAAAAACATACAAAAGAAAACAGTGTTCGTATTATTGATGTTTTCACAAAAGGTTAAGAAAACAATGTGAAAAATCAATCGTAAAGTTCACATAATTATAAATTCTTAGTTAATACATATTTAAATTGTTCTTGTTAACACGTACATTCTAATAAAAACATTTACTGCTTATGTTACGTGTTATGAGTGAAATATTCCCGTCAAGGGAGTCGACAGCTACTATTTTTTTATTGAATATTTAAAAAGACTATTAGTACCTACCTATATATGTGTATACTATATATATATATATATATATATATATATATATATATATATATATATATATATATATATATATAAATATTGATGTATGTATCCTAATTTGCATTACACGCTGCTAGCACTGTTTCTCCTATAATAATTGGTTATGTGGAAGAAATTATTTTTAGAGCTAAGATCGTCAATTGTTTTGTATGTGCTAAATTGTAATACCTAAAGCAATAAAGTATTTATTATTGTTATGCGCATGTAGGTACTTTTGGAAATGATTTGTTTTTGGTTATTCGCGTATATTATTTAATTGGAGCGTTTATTTTTGTTAATCCCACGTTCTGGAAGCATCCTTGTTGTGGCGAATCCACAATGGCTGCAGACCTTTCGAAACGTTGCATCAAAATATGTAATAGTATACGATATTAAACCACAAAAAAAACATTAAAATACGACTTTTTTCTTTAATTAAAATGGTGTTTTTTTTTTGTTTCAATAACTTAAACATAAACGAAGAATAAACGCACGTACAAAAACGAAAAAGTGTTTTAACTGAATAAACAAACCAAATAGAGCCACGATACCGGCTCTTTCCCGCACACGTCACATATATTGGTCCTTCTACCTAAACCAACGCCAAGATTTGAAATGGAAACTCGATCCATGTCGAAGAAACTTCGCGCAGCATGCGACGCAACGGAGGCAACGGCGCCAACAGGAGCAACAGAACCCTCTACGTTCCCCGAGGGTGCTCCCCTGGCCACCGCCCAAACACGTCCACCATCGCGCACAAGCTCCAAGACCAGTTCAAGGCACCACTTATTAGCGGCCAGACGACTAGCCTTAGAGGCAGAATTTGCTCGCGAATCAGCACTAGCCCAAGCCCAGGTTGTCGAAACCCAGCGTAAAGCGGCTGAAATTCAGTTGCGAGCGAACTTGGCCGCCCTTGACGCCGAAGCAGCTGATGACGCAGACCGCCACAGCAACACGGGATCAGTCTTGACGCAGTGGTTAGGATCCGTCGTCTCGCAGTACGGAGCGCAACAACAACATATATGTACACGGGCTATACATAACGTGAGTATTGATGAGAATTTGGTCACAGCAGAAACCCGCAGTGTTCCAGCTGCGCGCCCAGCACCGTCTCCGTTGACCGCGCAGCCTCTCCTGCCACCAGCCTCGATAGCACGCGTCGCACCTGTCGTCGACATACCGGCGTCCGACACAATACAGGCGACAAACTTTGTAAATAAAGATTCACATTTGCAACAATATCTCATACACGCCAATAATGCCAACGAACAAGCAGGTATGTCCGATATTTGTAAATTAACGAAGACGATAATGTCTGAAAGTAAACAAATAAGATGGGAAACTAAATTGCCTATCTTTGACGGGAGGATTCCGGCAGAATTTCTCGCATTGAAGCATATTTTTGGCGAGCGATTGAAGCTTCTAGCGCCCGTCAGTGACGAACTGGGTCTTCTACGTGTGAATGGACGAATGGCGTCCGCGCAGCGTATCGGCGACCTGTGCAAGAACCCGATCATACTAGACGGCGGATACGCAACAACCCGACTACTGATTACCGACTCGCATGAAGAACGTACGGCGCATGGCAATCATCAAACAAACATTAACATTAAACACAACGAACTACCACAAACATATTGGATTTTGAAACTCCCAACCACTGTTAGGAATATATCACGTAATTGTCAGTTTTGTAGAGTTCACAAGAGCCGTTCCACATTTCCATCTATGGGGGATCTCCCAGTTGACAGACTCGCACATCATGAACGAGCCTTTACACACGTTGACTTCGACTATTTTGGGCCGATACAAGTGACCATCGGTCGATGGACGGAGAAGAGGACTTCTTCCACGGAAGTTATGCCGATTGTCCTCGACGATGGAGATCTGAGTCGCAGGTGTGACTGGAAGAAGGCCCTAAGACTGGCAGATCATTTTTGGAGTTAAGGAGTATTTGCCAACACTAGTACCTCGTCGGTACTCGGATCCATCTCGCAACCTCGCCGTGGGAGATTTAGTTTTCGTCTGTGATGGTACGCTACCCCGAGGACTATGGCCAAGAGGACGCATTACCCGCACATTCCCCGGACGAGACGGTATTGTGAGAGTGCTAGACGTTCGCACACAAAATGGAACGCTGAGGCGCCCCGCGAAGAAACTCATACCCCTTCTACCGGCTTCGACTTCTCCATAGTCCAGTGTCTCATTAGCATTGGGTTGTGGGGAGTCTGGGCCGGGTGAGTTTTCTCACAGGAGACATTATGTTACTTGTGTGAGATCTCTCACAAGAGGGGGCGATGTTACGAACTATTTTTATACATGTTTTTTTACTTTTTATAAAGACTATAATTGTCACATTTTGATATCTGTTATGTTACTTCAACGAAGAATAAACGCACGTACAAAAACGAAAAAGTGTTTTAACTGAATAAACAAACCAAATAGAGCCACGATACCGGCTCTTTCCCGCACACGTCACATATAGGTAGATATATATCACCGGTTCCTATTGACATACCTACCAGGATCTACGAAATATCAATTTTACAGAAGAACGTTTTCAAGTTGTCATTGTGCATAGTTTGTTTGTGTAGATTCTTCCTTGTTGTATTGAGTATCTCAGAAATCATTTTCATGGGATGGAGAATCATATTTAGAAGCAATTTAAACAAAAATGTTAGCTTCGACTCTGTTAATAGAATCCGGCGAATACATATATTTATTAAAAAGTTTAAAATATAATTTATTGTAAGAACTGAATATTTATTATTATTATTGTAATTTCATATTAGATAACTTCCCTGTAAATTATATATCCACAACCGTTTAAAATAATATCACATATATCCTTATAATATATAAATATACTGGTAAAACATTAATTTTAGGAAATAAAAATACTGGTTGAAATAAGTGTTGCCACTAGAGGCATAAAAATTACAAATGCCTAATTAAAAGGCACGATTTTAATTCAAATATAAATGCTTTCTTAAAAGTTAATTAAAAATTTATCTATTCCGTTTTGTTACCATCAGTTGAGGTCAAACTCCGCCCGTATTTAGTTAGGAATTCCAAAATAACACCATTACTCCAACCAAAGCCTTCCTGTACGGTATATTCTCCACCGCCGCCGACCTGGCCTGGTTTCTCCGCGTCATACTTCTCAAACATTTGATTAGTGTCTTCAAAACCTAACATATTAGACCTGACCCACGTTTGGGCAACATGGAAGGCAGCTTCTTTAGCTTCTGTTAATTTCATAGCTTCTAAAGCATTAACAACGATACTAACTAGTGGAGGCCATGCGTTGGGGAAGTCCCATTGCTCACCAGTCCTGTCTAAAGATGAAGGGACACCACCAGGGAAATCTAAACCAGATGTTTCTTTTAAATAGTCCATGATTTTTGGTGCATACTTCCTTACTAGTGACTTATCGACTACGCCCATCCATAAAGGTGCAAGATTTGTTGGATAGAAGTATTTCCTGTGTTTACCATTAGTTATGTCATAGTCATGCCAGATGCCATCCTCTTCATCCCACAAAACGTCATTAATAGAATTTCTCCACACTTTAGCTTTTATAGCCCAAACGGCTGCTTTTTTCGGATTACCCAAAATTCCCCTGAAGTACGCCATATTTTGCATAGCGTTAACAAAAATAGCGTTTAAGTCCACGGGAATTATGCTTTTTGTGTGAATGTTTGTTAAATTTCCTGTATTGCCGCCATTTTCATCGATAAACCAGCGAGATGAGAAATCCCAACCGCTTTCAGCAGCACTCTTAATGTCTACGTAGAACTCTTCTCTACGTTCTTTATCCTCAAACAGTTGCCCATTGATAAAGTCTTCATGATAAGACTCTGGACGAGGGCCAGCACTTGGTGCGTTGTATCTCAACAATGTGTACATCTGTTTGTTCTTCTGGAATGTGACAGTCTGCGTATTGAACCAATATTCTACTTCATCTTCTAAAGCGTCGATGTTTTTTCTTAGAAAACTTATGTCTTTTGTTTTTCTTAAGTACAACGCCACCATTGCCGTTAATAGTGGCGGTTGGCTTCGCTCCTCGTAATACCATCTGCTACCATTTGGTATATGACCCAGAATTTTAAGTAATTCAATAAGATTTTCAATCATACCTTTAGCAGTCTCTTTCATATCACTAATTAGCAATCCTTCAATGATCCAATAAGTGTCCCAGTAATAGATCTCCTTAAATCTTCCTCCAGGGATGATAAAACCATTTGTGAGTGGAATCAAACTGTATCTCTCTGGATGGTCGATAACTTCCTGCTTCACTTGACGTCCAAGATTGGGCCAAATATTATGAACATTTTTTCCAAATTTTCTCAGTCTCTCGTCTTTAATACCTTTCAAAAACTTCGGATCGTCAGTGAAGTCATCTGGCTTCCACATTTCTAATTCCTTACCTTCATCGAAGTTTTCTTCGACGAATTGTTTAATATCCTCTTTCGAGGGTTCATCGTTAGTGTTATTAAGAAGTTCGTCGAATAAATCTAAAGTTTTTTGTTCGTCGTTTCTTAAGTGTAAGTCTACGAATGTTTTAGAGTCTGGATATATTCTGGCCATTTGTACGTGGTGCAAGAGCGAACTGTCGCAGTAGACTGGCTTGCGACACGATGGTGGGAGTTCGGTCGCTGCTATGACCATCCATGTCAGGCATATAGTTGCCCACCGCAGCATCTGTAACAAAACGAAGCGGAATCCTTTGAGACAATCATTGTATACAATCTATTTCTTAAGGCAGCGGTCGGCAACACGCGGCCCGCGAACGCTTCCTTTGGGCTCGTGAATGTTTTGTAAATAAGTTATAATATATTTCAGTGGTTATTTTTCTACTAATAGAGCCCAAACATAATATAAGTACAGTAATACCCCGCTTTACGCAACCCCGTTATTCGCGGTTTCACTATAACGCGAAATTAAAATTTATTATTAAATTACGCGAAAGAGTGCGTATGAACATAATGTAGTCATCAACTTCTCTATGGTCGCGGGAATTACAGTTAACGCGTTTTTTTTCGGAACGTATCCCTCGCGTAAAGCGGGGCATTACTGTATTACGTTCATATCACAAGTGCAGCCGCCTTTAGTTTATTTTGCCACCTTGCGGCCCTTCCCTGCTAAAAGGTTGCCGACTGCTGCCTTAAGGGAAATAGCTTATTGCTTAGTTATTAACGAAAACAGCATGACGTATTATAGTTATGTGATCAATAGTTTTACATAGTAATTAATTGTTTTCGACATCCTTGTATTTATAATAATAATAATAATAAATACTTTATTGCTTTAAAACATAATAATAACAATACAACAACAATAGGAAGCAGATTTGGAGCAATTGGCGATCTTATCACTAAAAGTAATTTCTTCCATATAACCAATTGTCATAGAAGAAGCAGTAATAGTGTTGGGCAATGCAATTTAGATAAATAAAATACACAAATATAAATAAACTAAATATATAATGAACTAAATGAATATATAAGTACATAGAACTAAATTTATAATGGGACATGCAAATTTAAATTTGATAATAATTAATTATAAAAAACTTATTATCTGACCTGTACGTCTTTCTTATTACTAAAAATGATTTCTTACACTTTTATGAAAGAAAGGTGATTCAAATTAGATTTGATTACGAATATATGTATATAATTATCGATCGAGTGTTTGTTATATTGATATCATTTGTTATATTGACTTGTTTTCAATTGTTATTGATTAGATAATGATTACTTCAATATATACAATAATTAACACGGATAGCGTTATAAAAATACAAGTGTTCGCACTCTAGCTTAACAAAAGGCCTGATTACATGCTACGTTACTAATAAAAGTAATCGATAATCGACGTTATATTACGAACTGAGACAAACAGTCACTTCCATTATACCGGCTTGAGTAGACCAAGATACTTCTATAATTATACTACTTCCAAGTTCCAAGCCAAGTAACGTGGTCTTTCCAAGCCAAGCCAAGGTTGTAGCCAAGTTTTGAAACTAACTGAGCGATATATTTGCTATGAAGACGTGTGAGTTAATTAGACGATATATAAACTCCATATATAGCTTTTATATATTACTTATATTGCTTTTATTTGATACATTTATATATTACTAACCTAATTGTAAATGAACTTAGAACGAACTTCATTTTACTATTTACGAATACATACTATTTACATATATTTATATATAATATATGTATGTCGGTTTATGTGTCCTGATCAAAACAATTTTTTAATAATAAAAAAAACTAGGAGTATTTATTTATCTTTCTTAGTATTATATGTTTGTGTTGGTCTTGTATATATATATATATATATCAGGGATTGCCAAGCTCCTTAATAGTCTGAGCCATTTTTAAAAATTTTAAATTTTTCGCAAGTCGCAATTAAACGCATTTAAAAGGTATGCAAAAAAGGTATTAAAAAACGTTGCACTTAGTCTTTCATATTTGTTGTTAGTAATTTAAAAGACATTTTGAAACACATACGGAAGATATAATAGCACAAAAATGAAATGGGAACTCGGGTACATTTATCGAGCCACAAAGAACCCTTCAAACAGCCGCAGGTTGGTCACCCCTGTTATATATTTTAATTACTCTTCTATAGTATCTAATCAACTCATAAAATATAGGTACTAAATAAATAGATACAGCATGATTTTCCAAATTTCTTATTCGAATGGAAATCCCCCAGATAATGTCCGCAACGATTCCGATTTACTTAAATAGGATGTTTGGAAACAACACGAAAGGGTAATTAAGCTTTTTGTTATTATTAACGCTAATATAACTTTTTATATGTATTGCTAAAAATACTTTATACCATACGCGTCATTAGAACACTGGAAATAACTTATTATATGCTTCGTGTACGCGATCCTTTTTAACATTTATTATGATCCGTGGGATTATCACGAATTTAGTCTGGTTTTCGAATCGAGCTGTCACAAGTAAAACGGATCCGTTAGCAATCGGGATCATGAATTTTTACTAACGACTAACGAGCACCAGCAATCTATCAAATGAACGAAAGATTGAGACGTTCGAAAATTAACAAAAGGTATCTAAAATATTGTAGTTCCAAATCCGTACGCGGTGGCGCTGCTCAAATTTCCATACAAATCGCTTGAAGCGAACTCGGTTCGAAAGTCAGACTAAAATTCGTGATAAGCACACCGGTATCAATATAATACTTTTGCAGACTCGACAATCTTCAAATGGATACAGATTTGACTTTGGACTGGAAGAAACAATCATTAGAAAGGGATAACTATACTCTTATCGTGTCAAAGTTGAGGCATGTGTGAAAGAGATGCAGATATCTCCTTTGCCGTTAACGACACTGCGATTGTTTCTCTTTCCATTGTTTATATACCTACAAAAACTTAAGACTCTTATAATTCAAATGTTTCGATAAATTAATCAACATAAATAGGTATATATACTATAGTATAATATAAGACCTATAGTATTTTAAACTAATTAAATAACATTAGATAGTATTAGTTATTTTATTAACGACCTCAGATGTCTAATAAGACAATTCCAGCAATATCAAGAAATTCTAATAGGAGTAGGAACGAAAAATACAATTAATAGAACAGATGAGCTTACATTATCATAATATGTGTGAATAGATGCATATTAATTTTAGATAAAACAATTTGTTTTTTAACGAATGAATAATTTTGTATCACAATACTCGATTGTCGGAGCGACCTCCGTCTGTGGTTACTTTTTATGTGTAAAAACGTGAATAAATCTACGTTCTCTCAAATAATATTATGTATTTATCATAGATTTGACAGTGAGTTGATATCTCATATTAAGCCATGCTTGCAAGTTGGGTACATGTAGAATTAGATACATACGTCATTTTACATACTTTTTTCTCTCCCCTCTCCCTTACATCTATTTGATTTTTGTTTTTTATTTTTATGTATTTTTATAATTTTATTAGAAGTGTAGTATATATCCCTTTATCACCTCGAACATGCCGTCCTATCCTATAATTAAAATTTCAGTTTATATAATAGTAGTCCTTTTTATAATATGTAGTTCTAATGTAATTTTGTAGGTAGGCTTTATAAATAAATACTATATCAATCTAGAACTAAAATAATTTACTTTTTAATATAATATGGGATTCAAATTAACCATAATACTAACTATCTTTAACTAATTAACTAGTGTTTTAATTACGTCTCTTATTTTACTTTTTTTTTTGCCTTTTTTAGTCTTTTAATAATGTGTAATCTCAATGTAATTTTGTAGGTAGGTATTATAAATAAATAATAATTAATTTCAGGATTTTCATAAAAACAATTGACAATGAGGCTACTGACGATACTTAATACCTCATTTTCAGCCTCAAACCGACAACTGAATCACACTATAAATTAACATATTTATTTCGACCGGGAAACGAACTCGGGTCGGTCAATTCAACAAGCCGAAAATACTTATTTAAGAAGATTTGAGGTTTTGACGTTTAGTCTGTCAGTGTCATCTTTCTTGTTTCTTCTTGTCTTTTTATCGCCACAATGCATTGTGATAATTATATTTTTAATCAATTTTAATCTACTTTATTATTTCACATCAGTATCTCTAAAAGTGGTGACCCAACGACTTTCGAACAACGCAACCAGAAAATAACCTTATTTGTGAAGTTATGAAGCTAACGGCAAATTTTGAGCTCGGTATATGTAGACATTCTAAGATCCCTCGGTCGTCATCTAATATACGGTGATTACAGGGCGCTTAATGCCGCTACAATGCCTAACAGAATCAGCTCTTCACAACATGGCCAGTGAAAAGTATCAAAACACATAAGAAGCGGAATCGGCAGTTAAGATCCTGTGCCTTGCAAATTTTCTCATGTATTTATGGATATTGTTGGACCTCTTCCACCATCCAATCATTATACATGTTATTAAATATTATGAATCGCTTCACTAGCTGGCCAGAAGACTCTGCCACGGACATGGAAACCTTCGCTTTCAAACTTAGAGAACATGTTCGTGTGCTTAAGTCAGTTAATGCAAAACATCATTCAACTCAAAATGCTACTTTCTTTCATCCAGAACATCAAAACGTAGCATGCTTTTGTTCATCAAGAAAACATCATGTGTATTTGTGTATTTTCAAGACAGTAACAACATATCAATGGCCGCAGAATACGCTTTCCGGATATATATTCTTCTGAATTTACCGAGAGGGGAGTACTTGTGGCGGTCAATTCAACAAGCCGAAAATACTTATTTAAGAAGATTTGAGGTTTTGACGTTTAGTCTGTCAGTGTCATCTTTCTTGTTTCTTCAGATCTTTTTATCGCCACAATGCATTGTGATAAATATATTTTTAATCCGTAATAATCCGCACTATTATTTCACACAAGTATCTCTAAAAGTATTACAATATTGCATTATTCAAATAATAGATTTCACTTGACACTAGCAAATTCTTATAATGTTATAACAAAAGAAAATCGATTTGACTCAAATATGTATTCCATGGTGACACTCAAACCTTTAGTTGCGGGTACGTGATATAAATCAACTAAATTTACCTACAATGGCTCTTTGACCTCCAGGATGTTGCGTGCGGACAAACGAAGGTACTTCCTAACCATTTATTTCCTTGAGATCAATATGAGAAATTCGATCAATGATTTATTTTCATTCGAACTAACATTTTACGTTTAATAACAACGAAATGAAACATATTTCAAAGAATATATTGAAGAATTAGGCCAAAAATGAAATCCAGCATGAATCTAAGGAGTGTATTGCTGGGGCGACCTCTTCCGATTTACGTTTAAAACTATATAATCAAAAGAAATATGAAGCGTAAGTACTTTAGTGTAGTGTATGATTGGTAGTCAGAGAATATACTTATATAACATTCGAAATAATTCAAAATAAAGTCTTTTAAAATGTACTATAAAACATAATTGTTCGCGCCAAATGCATTTATGAATTTCCACTCCCGCTCCCCGCTTTCCTCTCCTTGCCCCCGCTTCCCGCGTCCCGCTACTAACCGCGATTTTAAAAATTGAACGTGGGAACGAGGCCAGTGACTAATTAGACGCGCGGGCGGCGGGTCCTTGTTTCTCCTTTCTCCGCAACTTAAATGCATTTTGTGTTCGTTATACCTCATTCCAATTATACAAAAATGCAGTTCACTTGCTCTCCTACAATAATACTGAACTAAATTATTATATATTATTATTATTATTGGCAAATGACGCATTGAATAAAATATGGTTTGTGTTTAATAACATTTTTACCATTCGTGTCATAATAAGTGGACGAACTAATCACCTATTGTTTGTGTTATGAATAGTAAGTATTAATTTTTAATATTAATAAATAAATATAAGCAAAACTTTTGGAAACGTAATCAAAATCAGCGTTTTTTGCATATAGTCAGAATCTACGAGATTTCGAAAAGGCATATGAGAAAAAATCACAAGAAATTCGTCAATCATAGCCTGTACATAATTTTAGTACGTACATTCTTGCTTACTTGCAAATTAAGCATCTTAAAAAATTTATGTGAATAAATAACGCTGATAAAACAGCGAAAAGCGCTTTTTTACAATTTAGGCTAAACCAGTGATTCCCAAAGTGGTCTATATCGACCCCTTGGGGTCTATGACAACCTGCAGGGGGTCTACGTCAGCGAAAAAAAATTTGGGGGTCCATGAAATGAAAATGGGGGTCCACGATAGTGGATCTCAACACATAAACTGATAGTTCCTATTTACTTACATCATACTATCTTATAATATCAAAACATATACATTATTTATAAAAGTACCTATGAAGTAAAAAATGTATTATATATGTTTATAAAATTGTGTAATTTTTTATTATATATTTTTAATTTCCTTTCCATCGTCATACCTACTGGAAAGGGGGTTCAGCGCTGTTACTAATCTCCTAACGAAAAAAAGAAACAGACTGGACATCATTACACCCTTACAAAATTGATGCCAAATGTTGATAATTTATTATTAAAGCATCAGGTTCATCCTTCCATCCTTTTTAACACTAAACTTCACTACAGTTAGAAATTTACAGGAAATCAAAATCAGGTAAGTAGGGGGTCTACCCAACGCGGAAAAACATGGCAAGGGGTCTACGACACAAAAAAGTTTGGGGAACTCTGGGCTAAACAATCGAAATTTCGAAGTAAAAATGTAGTTTATTACTTATGGATAAAGTAGCTAGCATTCGTTTCTCACACATAAAACAAATGATTTTTAAAAAAATGTATTAGCTATTATTAAAACTATATATATATATATATATATATATATACTATTTAATTTATATAAATAACTAGCTTTTGCCAGCGGCTTCGCTCGCGTTAAGAAGTATTATTATTAATTAGGTTTAGTTTGTGTGGCTTTACTTTTGTTTAACGTGTGTTAAGTAGTTATCACCATTCCTGTCATGGGTCATAATTGAAAACTTGCTCCAGTTATTAACCACATATCTGTCAATTTTTAATTTCAGTTCAATCAGTCGAAAATCTAATAAGATTTATAAAAACTTTCATCCCCTATTTTATGTATTGATCAAAATCCTTTCTTAGCGGATGCCTACGTCATAACATCTACCTGCATGCCAAATTTCAGCCCGATCCATCCAGTGGTTTGGGCTGTGCGTTGATAGATCACTAAGTCAGTCACCTTTGAGTTTTATATATATAGATAGAAGATAATATTTGAGTAGATCAACATGTCAACAATTGCAACAAAGATGATTGGTGACAAGCGTCAAATTTTTATCATATAGAAGTCACTTAAGAAATAAGTAGATTGTCACGGGCACTTGAATTAAAAATAGTTGACGGGAATATTGACGTGAACATTTTATTTTTACAATATCTAATGTTTTAAATTTGTTTCTTTATTAGCATTGTTGCGAATTTAAAGTTATTGTTACTAATTTTAACTAATTTAAATGAATTTAAGCGACGTTTACGTGGTCGCGGCTAAACTAAAACTATAACTTAGAACAGCGGTTCTCAATCTTTTTTGGCGAAGGAAAAAGCCTTAATATAATTAAAAAAAACTGATTTATATGTATTTATGAATAATCATATTGTAATGTAATATTTAGTTAAACTTAAATTACAGGTTGGACCGCCCCGCGGGCATACGGGTTGAACCGGAAGTGATAGCGGAAGTGACACGATATTCGGAAACGGTAACAATAGGCGGTGCCACGGAAGACAAAGTTGTAGTTAGAATCGAAACTACATCGAACGCGAATTTTTAATTTTCAAAAAGTCGAAAAAAAATTCTCACGGACCCCTATCTGCTTGGACGCTTTTCATCGCGCGGCCAGTATGGAAGGCGAAATAATTTAAAATATTATTTAAATTTATTAAATAGCGCTCCATACCGAAGTACTATCGTTGTTCGGGGCTTACGCACGCGGGGTGTGGTTTGCGTTGCGCTTGTCGACACGTCAGGCTTCAATCTTGACCATCGTCGCGTCAAATCTGACATTTCGCGCGCGAATTTCAAAATTTGTTTTTACGATATCTTGACAACCGATGACGTCAGCGCGACCGCGTAAAATTCTGATCGAAAGATTGAGGCCTATTCGATTTTTATATTAAAAAAAATTTTTTTTGATTTTTTTTTTTTATGATTTTGGACTGGTGAGAGGGGGTGTGGACAAATCGCTTGAAGCGAACTCGGGTCGAAAGCCATGGCTAAAATTCTTAGGTAATAATAATAACATATTTTGTATTAATTTCACGTACAAAAACAGTTGTTTATTTTTTATTATCATTCAACGTTTTAATTTTCCTTATTTTCCCCTTTATTATCTGTTTTATCTTTTGTTTATTTAACTATATATGTGCTAAGCACGCCTTTTTACTATGAGGATTAGCAAATATTTAGGTATATTCGCTACCATATAGCAGAAACTACGTTCGAGCTTGAATTTTTATATTTTATGCAGTAATAAATCTTAACAAGACAGCAACCATTAGACAGGAATAAAAATAATAAAAGAATAAAAATTGCATATACGTAGGTATGAAATATACAGTTTAAACATTAATTTGCACTTTTTCTTTCTGTTATATTTTAATAAGTAACGATTTCTTATAAATGCTTGTAACAGAACGTAATGACAGTAGACAGTAGCAATGGATTATTATCATTGGTCAAATTCACGTCAACAATATTTCAAGCGTGTGATTGGTCTATTTTGGTTCGTACGTCTGAGTGACGTTTGGAGTTTTGAACTCTACTCAATGAATGTATACTCGAGCGTTGTTTTTATATACGGGTTTTAGTCATAAGTTATAGCAGAGATTAATGTCTGCATACTATAAGACAGGGGTGGCCAACCTGCGGCTCTTTGAAGGATTATTTGGGGCTCTCGATAAATGTATCAGAGTTCCATCCAGAATTTCATTTTCATGTTTTAAAAAATCACTATCGATCGTATGTGTTTCAAAATATCTTTTAAATTACTGATAACAAATATGAAAGACTAAGTGCAAGGGTTTTTTTAAAATACCTTTTAAATAAATATTTTTAACGGTTCGCAGAAAATTTCAAATTTAAAAAAATGGCTCAGTCTATCAACTAGCTTTGGACAACCCTTGTGCAAGTCATAAGTGGACAATTACCATATAAAAGTGCTTGTATATTTAACAATACATTTGTGATGTTTGTATAAATTTATAGTAAATAATAAACTTTGTATTGGATTAGTAACACGTTTTATTATATAATTATTAATAAAACTATCTACCATAGACATTCCAAGTCTATTGGTTTTTTAAACTCTTTTAAGCCGAGTCTCCTGCGCGTGTTTTCTCGAAACATTACACAAAAACATAGAAACATTGGGGCGTGGCCGTACACAATGTTTTTGCTTTCCGTCGACCACGGAAAACAAAATGTGTATGGCCACGCCCCAATGTTTCGATGTTTTTGTGTAATGCTTCGAGAAAACACTCGCAGAAGACTCGACTTTATATAGACAAAATAGAGTATACGCAACCCAAATATATTTTGGGTCGTACATTACAGTATTATAAATGTGATGTTACAAAAATTTTTTTTTCACATAGGCGAGCTTAATGCCGTCTGCATTATCTACCAGCTAATCTTTGTCGGTGTGAGCGGTGATATTTGGTGCAATGTGAAGAAAATAATAATAACTAAATCTACACAATACATACATTAGATATAATAATATATATTTAAATACACACATATTTATGAAGAAATGTTTTAAATGAATTAAATAAATAGTAGAATTAATAAATGTTTTGTTTTGAGATAAAATATTTTTAAAACAAATCGATGGAGCCTGTCTGATGGTTGGTGGTAGCATGTTTCACATTTATTATTGTTATTATTCAAGAATTAATAAGAAAAGCGAAGTCAATAATTTGGTTATTTAAAACGAATTATTCCGCGATCTTGACACACCTCCCACACGTTCAAGTTATCAAAATACAATTAAATCTATTTGTCAATGTTGTTGTTACACTTTTCATTATCGCAACCTCGTAACTAATTAGCCCCGGAATTCGTGTTTTTATATTATTTTCCTTGCGAACGGTTTTCCTTTATATAAACTGGAAATTAACGTTTTACATAGCGACACGAACATAACGAACGAATGAAGCCCTTTAGGGGTCATCCTTGATTACGTCACCGGTCACACTTTAAGAAGGGGGGCTAAATTTCGTGACGTCACATTTCAAAATATAATATATCCAAGTCCTACATGTATATTAAAAGATTATTTTTATAACTTTCATATCTGTGTTTGATTTGATTGAAATAATAACTTAAAGTGAAATGAAATTTAATAATTTCTAGGGTGTCATAAAATCGTGGTGTGACGTAATTTATGGAATGCCCCTTATTGATGTTCCTAAACGACAGTTCTCCATCTAGTGGTACGATAGGACATTAAAACGTCTGATTGAACAAATACATTTCCTTTTTTTAATTTGTTTTTATTATTTCCTAGTTATTGAAAGACATTTTTTTTACTTAAACTCAAGTGTAAATATAAAAAAAGGGTTTTAATTATTAATTAATAAAATTCGTTATGTTTGTTTCTACAATATATTTATGTTTATAAATTTAAGAAATGTCAATTTTGTTAATTAATTTTGAGCATAAAAATATTTTTAACGCATTTTAACAACTTCTGTGTCGTAGTGATAAATATCTTCTAAATATATATAACTCAAAGGTGACTGACTGACTGACTGACATAGTGATCTATCAACGCACAGCCCAAACCACTGGACGGATCGGGCTGAAATTTAGCATGCAGGTAGATGTTATGACGTAGACATCCGCTAAGAAAGGATTTTGATCAATTCCACCCCTAAGGGGATAAAATAGGGGATGAAAGTTTGTATAAATCTTCTTAGATTTATTTCATTCATTATTACGCAGACGTAGTTGCGGGCAATCGCTAGTTTATTAATAATACAATTATATTTGATACTAGCTGTTGCCCGCGGCTTCGCTCCCGTTATTATTATAAATTAGGTATAGTTTTTGCGGCTTTATTTTTGTTTAGCGTGTGTAAAAACGTCTTCATCATAGTAGCTCCAATCTTTAATTTCAGTTCAATCAGTCGAAAATCTAATAAGATTTATACAAACTTTCATCCCCTATTTTATCCACTTAGGGGTGGAATTTTTCAAAATCCTTTCTTAGCGGATGCCTACGTCATAACATCTACCTGCATGCCAAATTTCAGCCCGATCCGTCCACTGGTTTGGGCTGTGCGTTGATAGATCACTAAGTCAGTCACCTTTGAGTTTTATATATATAGATTTAAAACAAAAAGTTTCAGCAAGTATTGTCATTATTATTATTGTATTTATATAAGAAACAGTAAAGATATTTTTATATTTGACTGTACATAAAAACTTGTAGACATCTTAAAATAGTAATTTTTTTGCGACACCATCAGAAGCGGGTCAAGGTGACTGATAGGTTTATTAGACAGTATTAAACATCTCATTCTGAGTACAATCACGTGCAAAAGTGTTTTTCAGACTAATAAATACATTTCCATATGAAGGTACAGTTTTAGTTGCGTTCAAATAAGCATTTTATAATAATAATATATCAATACGAATAATTTTTTTTTATGGATCGGAAAGCGAACACGGGAACTTTATGTTTTAATATCGAAATTAACATAAGTCTAGTATAGTCAAGCAGGCATAGTGGGAACGAGTATTAGATATAAAAACATGTCTATTAGATTTAAAAATAAATTAATCATAATAGTAACCCGAAATTGCAATAACGCTTTGACATACATTTGTAAGTGACTGTACGAATTGAATATATCTCAACGTAATTAATGTTTGGCAATAGTTTTTGCAATTTAAACAAGCTGGATAATGGACAACAAAACTACAATACAAGTTTTGCATTGTGTTTATTTTCACAATTCAGTTTAATAATTATCATATACAGTGGTACCTCGATATACGAGTGTTTTGAGATGCGAGCACATTTTTCGGCGCTGCTTTGAGGTGACGGAGAACACAGACCTTACCCTTTGAGAGTTCTGGAAGGACCACTTTAATATCGTGGTATGCCGTGGATTGGAACCCGAAGTGTCAATGGCAGAGGAGATTGTTTCTCTGGGAAAATCCATGGATCTGGACAACTAAGGTGGTCTTTTGGGAGCTAGAACTTATTAATGGCATTTCAATTAATTTCAATGGGGAAAATTGCTTTGAGATACGAGCTGTAGTTTTAAATAAGTCATCTTTTTTTTAGTAGCTCGGTTGAAGTCAGCAGGGTGCATTAGTTTCATTGTATCGATAACAATCTTTGAGATAATATGTAAAGAGATATTTCTCTAAATAAATATATATTGGTATATGTATAATTTTGACACTGGAACTACCAACCAGTCAAAATGACCGGTTTAGAAATTTGTTCCCAAGACTTTTATGTAAAACCTTACTCGTTATTTTTTGTAAACGATTCTATTTTTTTACAATTCTACAATAAATTTATAAAATTATATTTAATACTTTGCAAGCACGAGTCATCATTGCGTGAAATCTAAACTCAGACTTGAAGCTCGTTTGACTGTATAAATTTTGTTTACGTTTTACTTCGAGATATAAATTTTCTTATTAGAAAACTAACTAACATATTAGTATATATCTTGACATCTATTTTAGAGTTATGGCGGGATACTAAATGTTGAATGAATGGATGAAAATAGTTTATTAGCATAGGCACTGAAAACGTGCGCTTGCTCATTGTCAGACTCTACAATGGCTTCGGAAAGGCGTATGACGAGAAGAAGACCACAAGAAACTCGTCAATCGTAGCCTGTACATAAAATAATTAACAAAAACAACTGAATTTTAGTGCTAAATACGCCGACTCTTTTACCGTAACCGCTGCCCGTCAATGGAACATGCTGCCCGTGACAATCAGAAACGTCCACACTGTCACGGCTTTTAAAAAATCGCTATTCCAACACTTATTAATTAAACAAAAAAATACATGACACGTATACTATTTATTTATTTATTAAAAATATCTATAATTTATTACACAAATTATCTATTAATCATTTTCTGTATTTATGTATATATTATACATAATATATTAATATTATATTAATATTAATATTCATACACAAACTAAATATCCTCTATACAACTTCCTTCTTTGCACTACTTTTCTTCAATTGTTTCTTCAGATCGGTTGGCTGGTAGAAAATGCCTTTAGGCATTAAGTCCGCCAATTTGTAAAACTTTTGCAAATAAAGAATTTTATTATTATTATTATTATTATTAATTTTAATTCAGAATAAAAAAGTAAATAACAATTAATAAATCACAAGAATTAAAATTACATCAGATCCACGGTACAACCACACAGGTATCAGCTCACAAAATAATATGAGAAATGTTCCGTCTTGCAATTGTTTTTTTAAGCTTAAACGTGCGTTGAAAAAAAACAAATATCTTTAAAATTGTTATTAATAATTTCAATAAAATGTAGCCTAATTACAATTAATTATTACGTAAAATATGTAATTTGAAGTAATGTGAAGTGAATTCTAGTTCGTCGTAGCAAACGCATCCCGTTTCTGTAACTACGTGTCGTAGCACGTAGCTCGTAGCTATTTTAATTACAGTTATGAAAGAAAATGAAAGCCCCTCTCCGCTCATACAGTCAAGTCTTTTACTTTTGCTGTGTAAATACGTATTTATAATTGTATAAATTGATATTATGTAGTTGTAAATTTTATTATGAAATTATTATTATTTATAGCAAGTCATAAATATGTATTTATAAATACATAATTATTGATATGTTTTCTAATTTTAGCTTCAATATATTTGAAATACTAAAGTAAATATACGAATTTTCTTTTACCTTGAAAATATGCAGGAAAATATCACAAACACAATAATACTAGATTAGTTAACACTATTTTATCTATTATCAACGATAAGGCACCGCGATAAGGGCCGGGCACGTCCGCTCTCCACCACAGACCGCCAACGACTGATCAAGGAAGCAACCGTCTGAAGATCTAGTTCAATATGCGCGTACGCATCCCTTTTATAAGACTTCTTTTTAATGATAAACCTCCGTCTTGTCATGAAAAACTTTCTGCGGGTTCGATTATCTAATTTATTGGTGTGTTTTTTTTGCAATAAATTTTACAAAAAAAAGGTTTCGTTTATTTATTTACTATTGATATTTTTTTGTTTTTTTTTTTTAAGTCTAAATCTATATATCATTGATTGAATTTATAATAAAGCAATTTGGAACATTCCCCGGGAAGGCCTGGCTCTCCCGTAAATGGTTTACTGATAGTAATTCCAATTTTAAATGCGCAAAGCGTAGTCCAAAAGGAAGTATCAAACTTTTCCGATTACCATAATGACGTCATTGTACATTGTCACTGAGTTTAGTTGAATGCTCATTTAAATGTTTTTGCTATCGTTTAGCCGTTTGATAGATGACTCTGAGATTTACACGGGGATTATCCGTTTTAAGACAATTACTCGCATCCGCATGACAACTTTTATACATTTCAAAATATATGATGAGCTAGACTCTAGAGCAGTGTTTCCCAAAGTGGGCGATTACGCCCCCTGGTGGGCACTGGAGGCCTAGAGGGGGGCGGTAAGGGTTTAATTAAACTCCAGGCGAGTCTAAATGTTATTGAGGTTTTTAAGGTAAAGGGTGGGGGGGGCTACAAAATAACTGATTTTCAAAGTGAGCGTTAGACGAAATAAGTTTGGGAACCTCTGAGCTAGAGTGTGGTCTATCGGTCAATATATGTACACTTTATACTAAATATTTAAAGGGAAAATTCGTTTTTTCAAAACTTACCATAGAGTCCATAATAAAGCACTTATCAGATATCCGGCCTGCAAGCTTTGATTGCTTTTTAATACATATTTTTTATAACACGTCTACAATTTACATAATAGAGATTTTTTTTATATAGATGATTAATTTATGTAGGTAGGTATTTAAAAAAATAAACGATTTTTATTTGTTATTTATTTATATGTTAAATTAGAACCACAACCAGGTTTTCAAACTTTTCGCCGTTGCGATCTACTTTTGCGGAGGATTTTTAGCTGCAACTTCCGGTTCATTTAACTAATATTTTGTTACTATAAAAACAGCTTCTTACGTTCAAATATACTAATTGTTCTATAACTATTGTGTTGCTTTATCTTATTAGTATTTCATTCATTTTCACATTTGCAGCGTTTTGGATATATTTTTTTTTTAACACTAGAACTACGAATCTTCATAAGATTTTTATATACAACCCTACTCGTTATTTTTTGTAAACGATTCTATTATTTACAATTATACAATCAATTTATTAAATTATATTTAACACAAGCACAAGTCATCCGGTCATTTTGACCGGTTGGTAAAAATAGGTCATATTGACCGGCTCGTAGTTCTAGTGTTAAATTTGGAAAGCCTCTTCCAGTTTGGGAACCACTGCTTTAAACGATACTAATTCTTAGTGGCATTTATGAATCTCACCTATAAAGGTAACAAATAAATAAACGAATAACATACACAAACATTTCGATGTCCTTACATGACAAAGGTCGACAATCATTGGCGGCCTTAGCCATTGCGAGGCCCCGGGCAGCAGGTCTTTGCGAGGCCCTTTGTCCTTCGTGAAAAGTATGTGTGCGAAAGTAGATCAGGTTGTTTGGTTCAGGTATTTGTCATATTTGACGAGAAATCCTAAAGTTATACAAATAAATAAAATTTGAGTTTTAAAATATTTTATATTGACAGTTTTAAAAAAGAAACTTTTAAAAACGAGGCCCCGTTCGCCACCCCCTAAGGCCGCCACTGTCGACAATTTAAAAAAGGTCATTTTTTATTTTCTACTACGATTATATCACGGTCATGGTACCCGTATTGGCATCACAAAAAAAATTACTATTAAGTTTAAAATTATATACAATTCTTTTGGATTTAATACAGTCATAAACTCTTGTAGTCGCTACACAATGTTCTGGAACTAACTTGAGGGTAGTCCCAAGCAAGCTAATCGGAAGTTAGAGGTACAAACATTAATACTATTACACTAATATTATAAATGTTCATATGAGTTTGTTTGTTACCTTTTCACGCAATAACTACTTAACCGATCATTATGAAACTTTGTACACATATTTTTGGAGGTACTAGAAGTAACATAAGATACTTTTTATTTAAAAAAATAATTGATTTTTTACTATAGTTTCCAATTGACTATAGTTTCAGCTGTTTGGAATCATATTGATTCATTTCTATTGAAATGATCTCTGATACTTTTTTAATGACTTAAATGCGAGCGAAGCCGCGGGTAAGAGCTAATATTATATATAATACCTAGTTAAGCCTTACACCATGTCCGTAAATACAGTGCAGCCTTGATACAACGATACTGAAGGGAATCAGAAAATAATTCGTTATATCAAGTAATTTGTTACAATGAGGTTCGTTATACAGAGGTTAGGTTGGTCTACGATTCGTTTTAACAAGGAAAAGAAATAATCTCAGCTTTACGTAGGTAATAATCTGCTTTCCCTGTTATAGCGAACGATTTCGTTAAATAGAGGTAAATAGTACTTTCTTTTTATATTTTGCAAAGATTGAGAATTCGTTATAAAAAGGTTTTTTAACAAATGTATTCGTAATGTAAAGGTATATTTTGCATTAGCTCTTATGGGCAGTTCTAGGGGATTTCGAAAAATTGGTTAAATCGAGGAATTCGTTATATTGAGGGTCGTTACATTAAGGTTACTTTGTATCCACAATAATATTGTAAATGCAATTATAAATTGAAACTGCATTTACTTTCAAAATACTTTTACTCAATAGACGACTATTTCAATAATTCGAAATTGTAAATGATAATTAATTAATTAATTTTGATTAAAAATATATTGTGTAATTAATTATGTTTGCTGTAAGCTAACATTGTAATGACATATTTTAACTTATTTGCGACATGTAATAAAATACCATAATAAAATATATAAATATGTATATATTTAAATAGTTATATATCTATATATTATCTATATATATAAAACTCAAAGGTGACTGACTGACTGACTGACTTAGTGATCTATCAACGCACAGCCCAAACTACTGGACGGATCGGGCTGAAATTTGGCATGCAGGTAGATGTTATGACGTAGGCATCCGCTAAGAAAGGATTTTAATCAATTCTACCCCCAAGGGGATAAAATAGGGGATGAAAGTTTGTATAAATCTTATTAGATTTATTTCATTCATTATTACGCAGACGTAGTTGCGGGCAACAGCTAGTGAAATATAAAACTAAATTTTGTAATAATTAAATATAGAATAATAAATGCTTATTTAATTTAATAAATATAAGTATTTGTACACGTCAAAGATATTTTATTTTGCACTTGTTTAAATATATTATTAACAACGATTATTATAACTTCTTGTTAATTTATAATGTTTAATTAATATCTTTGTTTTTATATAAATACGTTTAAAAGGATTGCTTTTTACATTATCTATTGAAGCCGTGGACAGCGTTTCACTAATCTATGTAGATTTTTTTTTTAATTTTTTTAGTATAGACCAGTGGTCGTCAAACTTATTAGCCAAATATAAACATTTCAACAATTATAAAAAAAATTGCGAGCCAAATCTGCTTGTTTAGTAAACTTTTATTACACTAAATTTCATACTTAATAAATACTTATTAACGCGAACAATGTGCTTGCTCCGTGGATATTTTTTTCTTCTCTCCCCTTTTCCTAACATCTATTTGGTTCTTGTTTTTTATTTTTATGTATTTTGTAATTTTATTAGAAGTGTAGTATCTATCCCTTATTCATCTTGAACATGCCGTCCTATCCTATAATTAAAATTAAAATGTAATAGTACTCCTTTATATAATATGTAGCTCTAATGTAATTTTGTAGGTAGGCTTTATAAATAAATAAATAAATAAAATATTTTGGCCAGAGCCGCACTTAAGAAGCCAAAGAGCCAGATGCGGCTCTGGAGCTGCACTTTGGCGACCACTGGTATAGACGATAAACACAGAAGAAATTATTGTCTACGTAAAATGTTATGATTTTAAAATCACATCTATAAATCAATTAATTACGTTTCCGTTTGTTATTTTAGTTTCACGTTTCCATAATTTAAATAATTAGTCCAATCAATGAACTTTTGGTCCTATGTAAAAAAAAAAAAATTCTAAACAGGACAAAAAAAATACAGTCGTATAGGAAAAAAAAAAAGAATATGAGTGTCTGTGTGGTGCAACTCGCGCTGGACTAAAGAACCTAACCTAAAAAATTCCGAAAGTTCGAAAAAACGGTTTTTTTTTATAAAAAAAAACAATGACTCCGATCAGAAAAAGTTAAATTAGAAAGTTGTAGGTATTAAAAAAAAGCATCGATTCGTTTTTGTTGAGTTTAATTCAGTTTATAACTTTTCGAGTTATTTTTAAAAAATCATCGAAAATTACCATTTTTAGTTTTTATAATAACTTTTTTATTTTTGGTTTTTTTTTTTGAAATTCACCAAAAAGGTAGGTATTTACTAGCCAAATAAGATCTTTTTTGTAAAATTAAAAAATATTAATTTTTTACCGAGATACATCGGTTTTTCGAAAAAAAGGTGCCTTCAGAAAATGGCCACTCAAGTCCTAGGGAAGGTCATAGACAATCGTCCGGGTACGCATTTTCTTCGTGAAGAGTTGTACTTTCATACTATTAAAAAAGGTAATCGATTTTTTTAATTTTTAAGTCCCAAAAATGACTTTGAAAAATCCCTTTTTTTTAACAATGACGTTTTTGGACCATATTTTTTTCATTTTTCGGCTGTGGCTTAAATAGGTTACTCGCATTTATTCACCAATTTATTTGATTGATTTAGCTGCACTTAATAATGTTATTAAAAAAAATAAAATGAAAAAAATATGGTCCAAAAACGTCATTATTAAAAAAAAGGGATTTTTCAAAGTCATTTTTGGGACTTAAAAATTAAAAAAATCGATTACCTTTTTTAATAGTATGAAAGTACAACTCTTCACGAAGAAAATGCGTACCCGGACGATTGTCTATGACCTTCCCTAGGACTTGAGTGGCCATTTTCTGAAGGCACCTTTTTTTCGAAAAACCGATGTATCTCGGTAAAAAATTAATATTTTTTAATTTTACAAAAAAGATCTTATTTGGCTAGTAAATACCTACCTTTTTGGTGAATTTCAAAAAAAAAAACCAAAAATAAAAAAGTTATTATAAAAACTAAAAATGGTAATTTTCGATGATTTTTTAAAAATAACTCGAAAAGTTATGAACTGAATTAAACTCAACAAAAACGAATCGATGCTTTTTTTTAATACCTACAACTTTCTAATTTAACTTTTTCTGATCGGAGTCATTGTTTTTTTTTTTATAAAAAAAAACCGTTTTTTCGAACTTTCGGAATTTTTTAGGTTAGGTTCTTTAGTCCAGCGCGAGTTGCACCACACAGACACTCATATTCTTTTTTTTTTCCTATACGACTGTATTTTTTTGTCCTGGTTGGACTTTTTTTCACTTTTTTAGTTCATTGATTGGACTAAATGTAGATACGGGGTGGGGCGCGGGAACCATGTTTCAAAACACTGGTAAAAGAAAATTTTTTTAAATGTGGGAAGTTCCTGTGCCCCACTCTTTACTAAGTCACATAAAATAATTATACTAATCGCGGTTTTAATCTATTTAAATTTATTATGTTCAATTAGGATGTATCCAAAATAACGAGTGGACTGTATAACTTTATATAAAATAACTAAAAATACAATATAACAATAATATAATTAAAATTATTTGCAACATCGGAGTCTCCTTTTGCACGTCCCTGGCGTTCTTCTTTTATTTCATTGAAATTCTTAATTTAAAATTGACAAAGAGAATTTTGTTTCTGTTTTTTTTTCTATCATAAAAACTGCATTAGATAATGTTTGTATTGTATGTAAAAAAAATGTAAATTATGATATGAAGGAAAATAGTTCTCTAAGTTGAATGTTAATTTATGTATCGCTCAATGCATTTTAGCATTGAATATTGCAAATGTCAATTAGCGGAACAGTAAAAGATATGATTAATATATTGACATTAATGACACGTCATTGGTTTTGGGGGAATATTTTTATATTTTATTTAATTTTAAAATATATAAAAATATCTTTACAGTAATACCCCGCTTTACGCGACCCCGTTATGCGCGGTTTCACTATAACACGAAATTCAAATTTATTATCAAATTACGCGAAAGAGAGCGTATAAACATAATGTAGTTATCAACTTCTCTATGGTCGCGGGAATTTCAGTTAACGCGATTTTTTTCGGAACGTTTAAGCGGGGCATTACTATATGAAATTGAATCGAACGCCTTAAAATAATATAAACTCGTTAGAACTATACAAACGTTGTCGTTAATTGCGGATTGAAAAATTCAGGCGTAAACAGTTTTCTCTGAAGTAGGTCATCGAGTGTCATTTATTACGTATATTATCAATGCTTCGTTTATTTTGATTAAGATTTTATAACGTATCAGTTATTTTAAGATATTCTCTATCATGTTTAATTTATGATTATTTTATACACGTCAAGTTTTAATGAGATAATTCAAAAATTGTTGTAAACAACTATTTGTTTTTTTAAAATTACATATGTTTGATACTCTTTGAAAGCTGTCAAATAAAACAAATGCAATTTGACATTGTGTAAGTAGCTTTTACTTTATTATTAAAAGGAAATTAGGTTTATATTCATAAAGAATACTCAGGAGTGCCCTAGTTTTGCGCGCGCACAATTTATAAATACATTGGTTGGTTTTAGTAAGCAATGATTCGCTGACACGGCGAGACGCTTTGTTTTGGATGTTTATTGAACTAGGAATTCCTCCGCAGCTGTATACGTCATCTCATTAATCAGACGGGGTCACAGCGATCACATAATGCATCGTTCGACGAGTTTGTTGTCTGTCCGCGAGTGGACGTCCCTGTGCGTGCGCGTGTACACGATTAGGTAATGTTTATCTCGCGTTTCTTGACTCGCTCATGTGAAACAAATATTCTGACTTAAAATGTTACCCACGCGGCGGATCCTATACTTGCCCATATATCCGGTTCTTGGGCTATTAGGAGCCTATGTGCCTGACACCGTAGCTGTGGCTCCGGCATGTTCTTCCGCGGTATTCTGCAGCGGTGATTTGCTACAGAAAATACAGCTGGCGCGTATTTTTCAAGACTCGAAAACATTCGTCGATCTTCGGATGAAATATTCTGAGAATGCGACCCTGCTTGAGTTTGAGAAATTAATGATGGAAACTAATAGAAATCCGACGCGACAACAATTAGCTGCGTTTGTTAAGAGTCATTTTACTGATGGCAACGAATTGGAGACATGGACACCGTCAGACTTCAACCCGGAGCCACCTGCTTTAAATAAAATATCTGATCGCAAGCTAAGAGAGTTTGCTAAAGATGTTATAGGAATTTGGACAAAACTAGGACGACGTGTTAATCCACTTGTTGCTCAAAACCCAGACCAATACAGTTTCCTTTACGTTCCCAATGGATTTATAGTTCCTGGAGGAAGATTTAAAGAGCTATATTACTGGGATTCTTTTTGGATGATACGTGGTCTTTTAATTAGTGAGATGAAGGAGACGGCGCGAGGAATGATCGAGAATTTACTTTACCTCGTTGATAATCTGGGTTACATACCCAATGGCAGCAGAATATACTACTTGGGCAGAAGTCAGCCACCTTTGTTGGCTGCAATGGTCGCAGCTTACTTCGCAGCAACTGGGGACTTGGTTTGGCTCGAAAAGCAGGTGCCGATTGTGGAGAAAGAACTACAGTATTGGTTAGAAAAGAAAAAAGTCATAATCGATATTAATGGGAAAAGCCATATTTTATTGCGGTACATGGCTGATAAATCGGTGAATGGTCCGAGACCGGAATCGTATTATGAAGACTACACTAGCGCGTTAGTGCTTCCTAGCAATGAAACACGAGAGGCATTTTATTCGGAAATGAAAAGTGCTGCCGAGAGCGGTTGGGATTTCTCCTCGCGTTGGTTCGTAACAGCAGAAGATGACGCCGTTGGTAACTTGACAGACGTGCATGCAACGAGAATAATTCCCGTCGATTTGAACGCAATTTTCGCTGGGGCTTTAGAATTAGTCGGCGATTTCCGAAGTAGACTAAAAAATAAACGCGAGGCTCAGAAATGGTGGAGTCTCGCTAATTATTGGCGTAGTGCTATTGAGGCTGTGTTGTGGCATCCTGAAGATGGCGTGTGGTATGACTACGATGCCGAAGCTAGAGCTCCGAGAAGGCATTTCTATCCGAGTTGTGCCACACCACTGTGGTCGGGAGCTGTGGAGTCTCATGACGCTCCGTCGTACGCTGCACGTCTAGTCACTTATCTCCTATCTTCAGGAGCTCTGGATTTTCCAGGAGGAATACCTACATCAGTATTATACACGGGAGAGCAGTGGGACTATCCTAATGCTTGGGCTCCTCTACAAAGCATCCTCATTGGTGGATTGCGAGCTAGCGGAAATAAGGATGCTCAGAAATTAGCTAGAGAACAGGCTAGAATTTGGATTCGGGCTAATTATATAGGTAATTTTGAATTTAATATTACTATAGCTCCTAAGAATTATTTAGAACTGCCAAATTTTGACAGGTAACCTGATATTTTACCTTAGTATTTCAACACAACATTATCTTTATTATCTGGGGAATTATTATCTTTGATATCTTTGTAAATTCATATGGTGGTTTACATGTATATTAAAATTTAACTTCGTTAGACACTCTGACGCCATTAATAAGAGAAGTAATTTTAACTAATTCTCTCCATAGGTTTCAATAAATGGAAGAAGATGTTTGAAAAGTATAGCGTAACTCAACCTGGTCACGAAGGTTCTGGTGGAGAGTACATTGTTCAAGATGGCTTCGGCTGGACCAATGGGGTAGCTTTGGAACTATTGGAGATGTATGGGGGAGATATGAAACTAGATGATGTATTTTTAGACAACTCCCCTAAAGTAAAGAAGGTGTAATATGTGTTAAGGATTATAGTGAATTTATTTTATTACAGTACATGAACCTTCGGGGGCCGTTCATAAATTACGTCACACGTTAAGAGGGGGTGAGTGTGTGACAAGGGGAGGGGAGGGGGGTCCTAAATTTCGTGACGTCACATTTCAAAAAATAATTTTCGTACGTATGTTTGGTTTGATGTTGATTTTATTTTAAAATAATTTATATGGAAGTTTAATTTAATAATTTCTAGGTATATAATTGCAAAAAATATGTGACACTAGGTAAAGGGATGATAAAGCCGGGGGAGAAAGTTAAAAAATCATGAAATTCATGTGACGTAATTTATGGATGTAGTTTCGGGTTCGATTCTTGATTGAAAAAAATTGTTTTTTTTTTTTAATATTAAATTAGTTATAAATTACACAAAATACATTTAAGTTGGAAATCGAAGAAAAGAACTCACCGTACGCGCGTCTGATTAATAACTGAGGTCTTTGTTTCTAAGTGGAATTTTCGAAATAGTAGTTGGTAGTGTAGAGTTCATAAATGCATTGAATTAAAGTAATTTAACGACAACAATTTTTAAAAATATTTACTTTTAGTAATTGGGCTTCAATAGAGCGCTTTTATTCCTCGAAATAAATATAAATGTAAATGAATTTGTTAATTTAATAATTATCAAAGGAAATTATTCAAAATTATTTTGCTTATAATTCCCGCTACAACATTCAGTAATTTGTCTCGATGCGTTTCGCCACTTCATGTGGCATCATCAGAGATAAATTACTGAATGTTGTAGCGGGAATTATAAGCAAAATAATTTTGAATAATTTCCTTTAATATGGACTTCCGCAAAGTAACGCCTGAAACAACTAATTATAATAATTATCAATTTAATTTAGCTGCTGTAAGTATAGGGGCGTTGTCATCCTATTATATGCCTACTATACGAGTAAACATAAAATGATATCAGTTATGTCCAAGCTTTATTATCTATAATAAGATCTTCGTCTAACGTGTAATATGATTTATAAATAATAATAATTAAATCCTTATTGTACAAAAATCGCAAATGCCGTTGCTATTATCTGTGTGAGTAACATTTTATCTGTGAGCCGTGATTTGGTACACAAAATAATTATGAGGAGTACGTCTATAATTAAATAAATAATACTATTATACCTACTAATAAAATAATTAAAAAATATATTGTACAATAATTCTATGTCGACTCAACCTTGATTATAAAAACACGTTATCGACCAATGGTTATTGTAATATACTTTTTATAAAGTTTATGTTTATTTATCTGTTATAATGACCGATTAGTGTTATCTATTTGACGAAGTTGGTTATTGTTTAACGCTAGGTTTACGGGACGCGTCAATTTGACGCATTTTGACGTCTATCAGAGAATTACCAAAAACTGTTTAAATTTTTATTTTATCTCTTTGTATGACTTTTATTCATTGATCGAAGGAAATATAAATTGAAGTCTATTTTCTTTAAAAGTGTTGAATTACTGAACTTGTCTATATGGTATACCTATCTCTACGATATGCGTCAAATTGACACTTTTTAGTAGAAGTAGGTATATAGAAAACGTCCGTAAACCTAGTGTTAATAAAACTCATTGATAATATAAGTAAATTGTTAGTAAGATTTCTGCGAAACGTGGGTTACAACAAACGAAATAAACGTCGTGAATTAATTGTTTTATTTTTATTTAAAAAAAACAACATTTAAATTAAGTAGTTCGACAAGGAAACTTAGATAAATAAACATGAATAAAACGTAAATAAACAACAGTTGTTGTGTTTGTTGTTTTGTTTTTATTACATAAACATAAACCTGCTACACCTTAAATTAAATATAGTATATTTTTCGAACAATACTATACTATAAAACCATGTGGTTGTAACCCGCAAAATTAGCATCAACCAATCAGATGTCTTTAAAAAAGATTTTATTGTACTAAATTAACTATTTACATGTAACATTACTATTTTAATTCTTTTTAGTTTTTCATCACACATTACAGTCATGACAGTCAAATCAAATATAGTTTTAACTTAATACAACTGTATGTTTGATACAATCTGTCAAAGCTTTTTTGGTCTTGTTTTGAGGCGAAATATGGTCACATGTCAGAGCATATAGTAATTTCTGTAATATCTATTGTTATGTATGTTCCTTTCTCTAAGTCACAAGTCAAAAGGTCTTATTGCATGCAAATGTAAACGTATGTAATTAGCTATGACCACAAATGGTGGCGAAAGCTACTAATTCTATTATTGTATTTAATAGGGTTCACAAACTTTGACATGTCGACGAAACTACTACTTTCGCTACTTCTAAAAAGTATCCTATGTTACTTCTAGTAGGTACCTCCAAAAATATGTGTACAAAGTTTCATGATGATCAGTTAAGTAGTTGTTGCGTGAAAACGTAACAAACTCACATTCACATTCACAGAGAAGGTAATAATAATAAAGAGAACTCTCACTCATAGAGGTCTAGATATGAAATTGGAGCTTGAAATGAAAGAGGTTTCTTACTCATACAGGTATTTGGGGTTAAAAGAGACGGAACCTGACCATTATTCTCGCTTATAGAGGTTTCACACTAATACAGTTCTCGCTTATCCAGGTTCTGCATTTCTTTTCAATGGAGTCTCCTATATTCTATATTGTAGGGATTTGATAGCGGGACTAGATGCGGGTTAAGGGGGAGGTGGGGGAGTAAAAGGGGGGGGGGGGGGAGATATGGCGTTTAAGTTATGATGAGTCTAAGATGCAGGTTTCTTTCTATATGGAATTGATATTGTTTAAATATGTGTGTAATTATATTTTATCGATTTCAGTGGAAAAATATAGTAATATTTATCTATGGTTTGCTGTTTGTGGTTTCTTATCGACGAGTATCTTTTGTTTTCTTATTTGAAAAATAAAACATAACTTTAGAGAAATATTTATTGCTTTTAAGTTTAAAAAACAATTTGACTAGATACATTTAAACTATGTACATAGGAATATTATTTATATTAAATTAAATAATTAATTAAAATTTACCTAAAGATAGGGTTGTTACACTCCTTTCACGAATACGAATCACACGACACAAATGTAACATGTGTGACAACCCTACTCACATAACACAATTAGGTATATAAAATCACATTTAACGACACAAATGGAGATATACAAAAAATAAAGTACATAGGTACTACAAAACATATTTGAAAAACTCAGGCGCTCTAATTGCAAATGTCATTTAGGCCTGTATTCAGAAATAACACTTGATATGAGTGTAGTTTGTGGTGATTTGTCATCACCCGTGTGCTTATCACGAATTTTAGTCTGGCTTTCGAACCGAGTTCGCTTCAAGCGATTTGTATGGAAATTTGAGCAGCGCCACCGCATGCGGATTTGGAACTACAATATTTTAGATACTTTTAGTTAATTTTCTAACGTCTCGATCTTTCGTTCATTTGATAGATTGCTGGTACTCGTTAGTCGTTGGTAAAAATTCATGATCCCGATTGCTAACGGATCCGTTTTACTTGTGACAGTTTGATTCGAAAGCCAGACTAAATTCATGATAAGCCCACAGATCATTACTTAAGTACGTTTTATTATATTTTATGCAGTAAAAATTATTTACTAATAAATAATGAATATTTAAACACTACAACCATTAGACGGTAATTAAAATAATGTAATATGTATGCAACACGCTTATATATCAAAAAATATCCAGTTTAAACATTAAGTTGCATTTTTTTCTTTCTGTTATTTATACATTAATAACTAACGATTTCTTATAAATGCGTGTAACAGAACGTAATGACATCTAGGTGACAGTAGACAGTTGCAATGGATTATTATCATTGGTCAAATAGCACGTCAACAATTTTTCAAGCGTGTGATTGGTCTATTTTGTTTCGTATGGCTGAGTGACATTTGGAGTTTTGAACTCTACTCAGTGTATCTATGCTTGAGTGTAATTTCTGAATAAGAGCCTGAATATCTTACTAGTAAAAATATAAAAGTAAGTTATTGAAGATATATTAAGATTTCTTCTGTGAATACTCAGCTAACATTCATGTCTCTACCGGGATAGGTAGAGATTGGAGAGCCAATGACTCAAATTCAAATAGATACAGTTTTTGTAGGTATACAACGGCAAAGGAGATATCTGCATTATTTATGTACTTTTAGTAAGTAAATGGGCTCCAATAGAGCGCTTTTACTCGTCAATACAAATGTAAATGTAAGTAGATGAAATAAATTTATTAATTTAATAATTATCCATTGTCCACCTAACCTACATACTGATAAGATATATTGTATTGATGTAATTTTGTAGGGAGGCTTAATAAATAAATTCATAAGTAGAAAGGGTTTAAAAACAAATGAACGAGCAACACTCGTATTCGAACAAAGCCTTAATTCTTGTTCATCCCTTTCACACATGCACTACAATATAGTTATCTCTTTCTAATGATTGTTTCTTCCAGTTCAAAGTCCAATCTGTATCCATTTGAAGATTGCAACAACCTTAAATATTATTATCATAACACGAATCATTGGGTACATACGGCATGTTACCATTCCCGAATTCAGCCTCATATAACGCTTGCTGTATTTTCAGGCGAGCGACGGCGTTCTGCCTGGAATTCAGCCGTTTCAGTTGGGACGCACAACTCAGCAGAAATAACTCATCCGGATCTGTCCGGTTGCCACAGTTGCATGATGACTCTTCTTCAGTGGAACTTAATCTCTGCTTCTTGGCTGTAGGAGAGGAGTCTTCATCGTCGGTCTCTTTGTTCGGGTCCTGGTTCGGGTAGGGATATTCTTGCTGTTTTTTGTAATCATCCTCTTGGTCCGAGTCGTCGGTTTGTTCTTTTTTTTGACTAGAATAAAGCTCTCAATTATTTATCTTAGTTATTAATACTAGATTTACCAGCTTAAATATACCTATTTTTACCAAAACTAAAAAAGTATATACAGTAATACCCCGCATTACGCGAAAGAGTGCGTATAAACATAATGTAGTCATCAACTTCTCTATGGTCACGGGAATTTCAGTTTCTTCCGGAACGTATCCCTCGCGTAAAGCGGGGCATTACTGTATATGTTACAAATATATATAAAATTCATAAAACTAATGCTTCTGTTATAAATTAAAAGATATTAGAAGAATTAAAGAAAAGTTACATGCAGTAGGAATTTTAATTTGATCTTGCAAGACCAGTCATTTTGAAATAAATTTTTAGTAAATCTATTTTATACAAAAGTAATTTATTTAAATTGTGTGTTAGAACATATTTGCTTCTTGAGACTGTGTGTGACGGAGGGACAGCGCTACAAAGTACAAACCCGGTGTCAACATGCGGAATTAAAAATTTCATAGCAGTAAGGTACGGCCAGCGCGTCCGGCTGCCATGCGTACGTTGCAACTTTATAAACGAATCCCGTAACGAGCGCCATCGTTTTTTACATTCAGTTTCTGAAAATTGAAATAAATAACTGATGATTAAGATTTTGTCAATATATTAAAAATATAAGATAATAAAAAACCAAATGCTCAGTTGATTCCATGTTTTTTTTAATTGGTTTCTGAATGTTTAGAAATAGCCAAAAATTTTATAACAATGGAGGATAGTGAATAGATTTTTTCAGTGTTGCCAATCCTTTAAATTCCCCGAAACGGGTAAATTTATCGCTTGCGGGTAAGACTTCATGGGTAACTTATAATTGCGGGTATAACCAGAGAAATTGTCATCTTGATCTAACGTCGAAAGTTTCAGGTTATATTTTTATAGTCAACACGTTGCGGAATTATCCACACATTGCTCGTTCTATGTTACTTTATTCCTGTTTTAAATTTACCTCGAATCCAATAAATGAGTTCAACTTATAAATTTTTAGTAAATTATTCTTAATAATAAATGAGTCAATCGAACAATAAATAATTGGTACCGTTACTTGATGCCAAGGCGTCGAACTGGCTGCAATTATCTTTTTATTCTTAAATAATATAATATTTTAAAGGATAAATAATAAAAAATCAGTCAGTTTATACGTTTAAATTAACAAAAATCCTGTGATTTAATAATAAATATTTAAATAAAAAATTGTATGGATATGAATTTGTTTTTTTTTTTTCAAATTTGAATTTGGCGCTTCTTTTTATTCATTCGGGTATTTCAACGAACTCCAACGGGTAATGGAGAAAGAAATTTTAAAGTCGCAATCAGCTTTTACACAGATTGGGTGATATATGATTATTTATTTATTTAAAATCGGGAATATTGTACACTATAATATTTAATATATATTATATTTTATTTAATACTAGCTTTTACCCGCGGCTTCGCTCGCATTTAAGTCATTAAATAAGTATCAGAAATCATTTCAATAGAAACAGCTGAAACTCTAGTCAGTTGGAAACTATAATAAAAAAATTATATTTTTTTAAATAAAAAGTATCCTATGTTACTTCTAGTGCCTCCAAAAATATGTGTACAAAGTTAATTTATGATCGGTTAAGTAGTTGTTGCGTGAAAACGTAACAAACAAACTCACATTCACATTTATAATATCAGTAGGTAGGGATATTTATTATGTATATTATATTTATAATATATTTATATAGTATAATATATTATTTAATTTGTGACATTGTGACAACTGATACCCATAATATCATAGTGTGTAGGTATGTATATGTATTTATTATTATATTTTATCTAACAATAATACCTATCATATAACTATGTGTAATTGTTGATTCCACCAAGTGTGGGTAGAGGGCGTTAAATTACAGAAATATGCAAAGAAATGCCAGATTCTCACCAGAAACACGTAGCGTCATCATAACTTCTTTCCAGGCTTCTTCTCTGAGTCTACTTTTATTGAAACCGCTGACGGATTTATTATATAGAATTGGTCTTTTCTCTACTTCCTTAATTAAATCTAATTCATTCATTTTTCGTCTAGATTTTAGACAGATCGTAAATTAATTCACGAGTCACATTAATATTTAGGCTGAAATTTAAGATAAACAATAAATTTTATATACAAAAAACAAATCTATAGCAACCAGATTAATTTTATACAAAATACATAAAACATTTAAATTTGAGAAAGTATCTTACCTTATGCAGTAAAGAACTAAATTAAAAAATATAAACGTTTAAAAATAACTAAATTTTATAACATTGCCCCGATATAAGATTGCGAATTGTTTTGCCGTATGGACCTACGCGCAACGCACCGCTTCTGCCGCGATCGACGCGCGTCGAATAAACTTGTAATCAATATGTAGTCGAGGTTATTACGTGAGAATTACTTTTCAAAATAAACTAAGCGGTCATAACCGTTTCTTTATAAATAGATAAATAATAAATTACTTTAAAACTCTTTATAGATTATCTCTCTTTATGCTTTATATTTATAAATTCCAGCATTTATCTGAATAGACTAGGTTTATAATTAATCAAACTAATATCTGAAGACATATTTTCTTATTAAAATAATGAATTAAATAAATGAATGAATGAATTAAATAAGTAAATAATGAATGAAATTCTGGGTAGTAAAGTTGTATTTTTTAGGCGTTTATAGATTACGTATTTAATATATTGTTTAATAAACTATAATCAATTTTGAAGTTTATTTGTTAAGTATTATTATTAAAATAAAAATTAATAACAAGAAAGTGTAATAATTTAATTCTTGTCTATGAGAATGAACTGTATCTATGGTTATTGTTGAATGTAATTTCCTGTCGTGTATGCCGCGGTTTGTGTTTTTGCTTTTTATCGGGCTTGCCGCTATAAATAGCGAACATTATTTGTTGTAATTTCACTTTATCGGACGTTTGAGACCATTTAAATAAAGAAGAAGAAGATTAATTTGTTTTCGGCTTCGTTTTAATTGATAAATACTACAGTGCGAGCTTTCTATAGGAATAATCTAGTCGGAGGTTATAAGAGGTATGTTGTAAAATTAGTATATTCATGTAATATGTCCGTGTTCCTATAAATAATTATTAGAAAACAAAGAAAGTCAAGTCAATACGGATTTCTAGACGCATATACTGTTTAAAATTGTAAGATTTGATAATAAATACAGAGTAACCCTAATGTAACGACCCTCAATATGACGATTTCCTCGATTCAACGAATTTTTCGAACTGCCCGTAAGAGCTAATGCAAAATATACCTTTACATTATGAATACATTTGTTAAAAACCTTTTTATAACGAGTTTACAGTCTTTGTACAATATAAAAATAAAGTATTATTTACTTCTATTTAACGAAATCGTTCGCTATAATAAGGAAGGCAGATTATTACCTACGTAAGGCTTGTAAATCTTGTTAAAACGAATCGTAGACCAACCTAACCTCTGTATAACGAACCTCATTGTAACAAATTACTTGATATAACAAACTATTTTCTGATTCCCTTCAGTATCGTTGTATCAAGGTTGCACTGTAGTACTTTAAATATGAGATGTTTCATATCTAATCTGTATTGCATTATCATTGTTTAAATTATACAATAGTGCGTTATTCTTTGTTTATCTACCTATTTGTATATATTTAAATTAGATAGTGATATTATATAAGAAGATTTCAAAGCAGTCGCAGTGAATAAAAGTTATAATTAGAGCTAGTATCATAAACATTAAACAATTATATTTTTGTTCTAGAACAAGTAAATTACTGAAACAAAAATGGTTGACTCCTCGCAGGTATGTTTATCTTAATTTTAGTTTAATTGGTTGATAGCATTTCAGCAGATCTTAGAGAATCTATATATATAAAATGAATGTTTGTTTGTATGTCCTTTATAGAATCTTAAACTATGCATTTGATCATTTAGCAAATTTTCACTTTAGCAAAGTTGTTCTGCATGAGCCCATGAAGCTTTCTGAGTTGGTATGACCAATTTTGGACAGGTGACGCCACTGTCATTCCAATGAATTTGATATATTGCCGTGACAGTTCATGACAGCTCACAAATATTATCGTCAAGTGAATAAAATCAATAAAATGACCTAAAATGAATTAAATTTTTGTGTAATGTCTTTCCTTCAAATTTAGTTGGTGGCGTAGCAACGCGCGCAGGGTATAGCTAGTAAATAAATAAAAATTACACAATTAACAGCCAAAAAGCTAACAGCACTAATCCTGAAAAGAGTATAAATAGAACTATATATTTGTCTTTCAGATGGACCACATCATCAAGACATATGCCACGTTAGCAAAAGTACCATCAATATATGACGCCAAACTGAACAAAGCAAATAACAAGATAACATCTTATTACACTGTTCGGAATATAGATAAAGGGAAGTCGACTAAGTTTTCAATCGATTACTATTTGAATGAACAACTCGGTGTGGCTGGCAAATCTGAATTTGGTTCTGATGTTTCCAATGAGTTAGTATTGATTTGATTAATTTTAAAGTTAATAAATCATCATAACACCTTCGATAATAACAATAAAATATAATGATTAATGTAACATTAGAGCAGTAACATAGCAGTTAAGTTTAATAGTGTTCCCTTTGTATTATTTTAGTATATAAGCTGGATCAAAATAAACAAGTTCAATGAACGTCTTTATTTAATATCATCACCTTCAACTGCTGGTACAAAAGAACACACATATTATTATTCTATGCTACATATATTTTAGCCAAATCGGTAAAAAATTCGTTTAATGATTTATCACAAACAATGCAATGTATATTTGGAAGGAATCAAAATATATAATTTATAGACGCAAATAGTAAAATGGTCAGGTTTTTATAAATTATACTGGGTGATTCAAATGAAAGTTTGAAGTAAAAAAGTGAATCACCCTGTCTATAACTCTTTATGTTGGTTACTATTACAGTTATTTTGATTATTGTTATTTGTTTAAAACAGTGATTCTCAACTACTGTGCCGGAAATTCTAAAAGTGTGCTGCCAAAATTTTGAAATCGTTAAAAGGTTGAGAGGCACTGGTTTAGATGTAGCAATAGAACATGATTGCAGGTCACTGATAGCAATTTCACCAAGTGAAACTTATAAAGCTGTGTTACGAGAGACGGTTGTCGATAAGGATGCAAAGAAGTACTTCCTGGAGATATGGAACAGTGCAACGCTGATTAGTAGCATAGATTTGAGTGCATTTGATCATTTACATAAAGATGTCTATGTTGACAGTGAGTATCCCTATTTACTGCATTATTTTGCTTATAATTCCCGCTACATTAGGTCGATGAAGGAAAATAACCTCCACCAACATGCAATAACTTGTCTCGACGCGTTTCGCCATTTCACGTGGCATCATCAGGATCGACCTAACGTGGCGGAAATTATAAGCAAAATAATTTTAAATGATTTCCTTTAATATGGATATCTGCAAAGTAACGCCTGAAACAATTAATCACATTATTTTGTTTATTTGTTGATGTGAAAAATGGATTTTATTTATTAACGGAATAGAAATAAAAAATGTGGACGATTACTGTAATAGAACTGTTTGGTATAAAATGCTGGCTGACGGACAGTATGCAGGAATGGAAAAAAAGGGTACTCACGATGGGCTCGGCTTTCCCTCTCTTCCACTGTCGTCTCCGGAGCGATCCTTAGGTGCTGGTTTATTGTGTTAGTCGATTCTTCCTTTGATTGCGTTGAAATGGTGAATAGAATTACGGTGCACGATTTATTTGTCGGCGGTGATCCGAGCGCGTGCGTTCACGTAGTTGTTCCTAGTTACACACACTGTCGCCGAGAGGGCGCTGCCATCGGGACGAAATGAGGTGGCAGGGGGAACAGGAATGTTGCCAGCCAGCAAAAATAAATAATAAATATGGAAAATAATAATCTATGGATTTGGTACGGAACATGCCGCTCACCTTAAAAGAACTCGTTTCTTTTAACGATAAATTTTATACTTAAATCAGCCTTTGTAAGACGTTAAATCAATTAAAAGTAAAGAAAAAAAACTATAACTATGAAGAATGTATGAGATATTGAAGTTAATTTTTAGGTAAAGCACATATTTTAACTATTGGGCGCTTGACCAATGTGTTCCCTAATTTTAAAGTAACTACTCTGACGATATCGTCACTGCCCGGGTGCAGAGCATGGACACGAGCTAATCGCCATTGTAATGGAGGAGTGGAATCATTGACTATTACAATGTCACCCTCGCTAATCGGTGCGTCATAATTATGCAACCATTTTGTGCGTTGCTGAAGTTGATGAAGAAGTTCAAATCGCCAACGAGTAAGGCGATTGGTGTTTTCATCGTATAATGCGACAATTAGAAGTGCTTTCATAGGCGCTCTTAACAGAAAATGTGCGTTTGAATAGATATCCGTGCAGAGACCCCTACGAGAGATAAAAGGACGAAATGCCGCTAGAAATGCGTCAGAACTCAGATCAGAGACCAACTCAAGATGGACTGCCTTAACCGTCATGCACACAAATACTGCAACATAACATTTTACAATTTTTGCATTACGAACTTTATTAGCGTGTACGTAGAAATGTCCTGCGCAGTCGACGGCGACCCCAACGAACGGTCTGTGAAGACGCACACGTGCCGGTAACTCGGCCATCGCTGCCTGTCGGTGGCTGGGACGCGCAAATAACGAACACAACGATGGACGATCCGGCGGATCTCGTCGCGCGCGGACAGTATCCAGTAACGCTGGAAGAGTAGGCACTAGTGTTTGTGGACCCACGTGAAGATATGAGATACGTGCATGCTGAACAATTAAGTTTGGTAAATGGTCTCTGAAAACACGACATGGTATGCTGAACCCTGACAACAACGACGGTAACTGCGATCGAGAATCGTTCCAGTCCACGCCACGAATCCACAGCCGTTGAATGAGATACTTAGCAAATAGGGTCACTGGAGCCAGCCATCGCATGGGATCATATACACGTGCAACTTCGAACAGGATCGTGCGTTTGGTGCAGCTAAATGAAGAGACGTGTACGTTGAACCCACACGAATGCGAGTCCCAATGAAGACTTAAGACCTTGCTGTTAGTATTTTCGAGCTCAGCGAATGGTAAGCCTGAGGGCCGCTCACCATGAGAACACCGCATCTCTGAGTCCAGAAGTTCGGACTGATTACTCTGCAATTTATGCGATGTGAAATCGGCTGATTGACAGATGGCAATCAGCTCTTGCTTGAGGGATAGTGCGTCTTGAACAGTCGGCGCTCCTGTGACGACATCGTCAGCGAAAATATCGTTTAGGAGAACGCGAGCTGCACGTGGGAAACGGTGTTGTTCGTCGTTTGCAAGCTGTATGATTGTGCGCATCGCTAAGTATGGCGACGAGCTCACGCCGAAAGTGACTGTGCGTAGCCGATAATCACGAACGGGCTCATACAATTAGCACAAACATTTTTATTTTTAATAAATTC
>JAPWLS010001810.1:0-65598 GCA_028551675.1 Tineola bisselliella
CTATTAAATTTTGTTACGAAATTTTATCCTATTGAAAATTTTTACAATGACAAAAAATTTATTTTTATAATATTGTTAATTAAACAAAATAAAAGCTATTAAAACTATGCCTTAAAGTAAAATATAAATGTATAATATTATTCTACTATTCAGTATTTTCAGTTGATTCAGCATTCTTATCCATTGGTTTATTCATCCTTATGCATCTTTGTCCATCCCAATCTTTGTCGTTATTAATAACAGATTTTTTAGTCAACACTTCTGCAATAAAATTAAATTTTACGTTAAACATATAATTTTTAATTCATTGATTCTCTTAATAATTTTCAAAATTTACCAGATAATCTTCTCCAATTTTTTTGACTGATGTAAATTGCAGTGCTACGCCTCTTTCAAAGTATGCACGCATTATACATCCAATATTACGCGTTATTCCAATATTATCGTCTATCATACGTAATTAACGAAGAATCTAAAAAAAATTCACTTTTTATTGCAAAGAAATTCATAGACATAAATTAATGAATGCTTCTTTATTATTATATCGGTTTAAATATAATATTGAAAAATGACATAAACTTAAATAAAATAAAAGCAAACAATATACATAACAAATTAAATAATATTTCATCGACAGAAACATAATTTTAATATTTATTTAATAAGTATGAATATAATAAAACAAATTTTCTTAATTGCAAGTAATAAATGACAGCTTTCGTACGTCGACGCATTGTAAAATTGTAGGACCAACTTAATTTTTTTTAAATTTTTTTTCATAGTAGCCCAGCAGATGACCACACTCTGCCTGATATTAAACTAGAGTGCGGTCCATGAGCATAGACAACTGCTACCACAGACAGATGTCCGCGTGCAACAGTTGTCTCCACTATGCCCGCTTGAGGAGACGAATGTGCTCTGTCCAAATTGACAGATTGAACTTCTCTAAATTGTTCTAACCAGATAACCCGATAAGAAATACCCTTTTTTCTAGTCAGGTGATCCTGAGAATTTCCTTGCATGGACATGATCAGGAAAACCCGATGAAAAGTAAATATTTGTTTTCTAGGGTCATCCTGATGCGTTCCTGCTGAGGACCTTGTCAGGATAACCTGGTGAGAAATAGTCTTTCTTTCAGTCAGGTGATCCTGAGAAGTTCCTTGTATGGACATGATCAGGAAAACCCGATGATTTTTTTAATAAGGTCATCCTGATGCGTTCCTGCTGAGGACCTTGTCCGGATTGCACTAATGAGGTTAACCCTACTTTCACCTGTTGAGGTCCTTATGATACTTCATGGAAATAAGGCAAAAATTCTAGTCGGGACTTTCTTTTTTTATTCACATTTTATAACATAACAAGGGGTTTGCATTCATTAACGTGGTGATATCAGCATCCGCACACGTCTCACGGCGTTTCTTGGTCGATAAAATTTGTATCGACTGCATTTATTTAAATAAAAATTTTTTTTTTTTTTGTATAGCTTTATCTTAGTTTTAGTTACAGGTGTTTATAGTGAAGTTGTTTTGCGATATTTGAATACAGGGGGTTATAGATTATTATATGTCTTAGGGTTGTCCTAATACCATAGGGTCCTAGTTCGGCGACCGTGTTTTAATCATATATATTTATTTATACAATATAAAGTTGTATAAAGTTAATTTTGTTTATGACCTATTGACATACTATCAATCAAAGTTTGAAAGTTCACCTAAATCTATATTAGTTCAAAACTACTAAAAGATATCGGTTAATGTGTTTATAATTCCGTTGGATATATAGTCCGCAATAATGCGGATATTAATTCCCTTTTAAGTAAAGGGAAGCCAGGATAATCGAATTAAGATAGACTTTCCACACTGTTAGGCGATCAAGCAATAACTTAGATGATTGGATTATAGAAAATTTTGTTCTAATTCCATTTTACTTCAGAGATTTGCACTGAACTATTAAACAATTGTATATTTTTGTCTTGTATAAAAAATACAGACGTATTTCTTTCACAGTTCCGTACATAACAACTTTTTTGGTTAAGCAAAGACTAAGAGTAAACGTAAATGTTAAAATATGTGTATCTTAGTAATGCCTACAAGTAAAATGTGGGTAGATTTTTATTATAAAAAGAATTTTCATTTTATACTTTGACTTAGCGTGCCTAAAAGAGAATAAGAATAATTCAAACAAAACACTACTCGGTGAAAACTGCGGAGTAAAAAATAGAGTATGTAGTTTCGTAGAACCTGAAAAAGGTAAACCTAACTCTTAAACCAACATAACTGCATGATAATGTTAAATTAAGGTTGAATGATTAATATTCTTTTTTTAAAGAAAACCATTGTCAAAATAATAAAAATACTACTTTCGTGTGGCTTCATTATCACTATTTCCCTAATATATGGAAGGCTATCAAATCAGCATATTTTCAATTTAGAAGTTACATATATATACATGATGATTAAGTCATAGTATCATTAGTAGAACCCGAAATGCCTTTTACGTCTTGTAAATTACAAAACAACTGAAGTTTTATATAAAAATATTAAGCCATTGGAGTGGATTAATATTATTTTTTCAGGAGTGAAAGACATATTACAGATATGTGTAGTGAAGTTCAGTGTTTGAGGTGAACATCCTTTTAATTTAAGGGTAAACGGTAAGGTAATTGGCCACGCACAGATTTATGGGAAGGTCTCAAGTCGAGAAGAATAGAAGGTTACATAATTTATTGCATTTACAGGATAATTAACCCCGAAAATACAAATTATATGTATAAAATTTCTAGAATACTGAGACGCTAATTAAGTTTAATCACAACACGTCGATCTTGCTGCGACTATAATAGTTGCAAAGCGTTCGAAAAATCAGTTTAAAACAATAAAAGTAAACACGATGGTAAGTCGAATAAAATATTTTAAGTACATATCCTGACTCTAAATAATTATGTACTTGTGTCTGACGCCGAACCAGGAGGCTCCAACGTGACGTACTTGCTCGGTAACTAGTCCGCAATAAAACCAATTAATGAATTTTAAAGACAATGTGGCTTACTATAGCGTTTATTCTGATTAACTTGATCCGACGTTTTGAAAGCTTTGCAGCCAACGTTCTCGAATAACCTCAGACATCACTAAAAGGCCATCAAGTTTATATAATGTACAAGTTCGATGCTCAATAACAATGAAGCAGCTGAAGGGATTTTGGTGAAACTTAGCAGATAGATAGAGTTCATCCTAGTAAGCATTCCCTAGGGATAACTTACAGAAGGCGGTATGATACTTTCACTTTTCTAAAAGGATTTCTAGTGGAATTGATCATATCCTCTATGGGGCAATAATTAATGTTATGAAACAATTTATATAACAATATATATTAGTTTATACATTAATAATAATAATAAATAGCACACAAAGAAGTAGTCAATGGTTCGATTACTACACAATGATGTTCAGTGACATTCACTTAACCGAGAACTTGACTAGAAACGTAATACTGATCCGACCGAATGATTGGTAGACTTTGACAGGACAAATATAAGCAATAATGAAGAGTTACGATCACGTTAGCAGCGGATTGTTAATTACTACCGACATTATACTAAAGGTAGTTATATAATATATTATTATTGTTATACCTAAACTGATTCATGTCATGTCCAACATTTCTTACTACCATGCCAGTCTTTAACGTTTCTGATTTGATGAAGAAAATAACAAAAGCATAGGTGATATCTTTTAGTATTTTAGCGTCAGTGGTTCACCGGTTAATTTGCTTGACTGTACATAATACCCTTAAAAACATCCAGTCGTAAATTTAAATCGCAGGAGTGAATACATAATTAATGAATCACAAAATACATTTAATTATACAACGAAAACTTTGAAATTATTAAACTTTGAATTACATAATAAGGGTTTATGAATTGTTTTAGAGTACAAGGGGTACTAAAATATATTAAGTGCTTAAAACACTTCCATAAGCGTCACATGATAATTCGACTGCCAAGTGCGTACCTATCCTTTTATAAATTACTTTGGCTATAAATATTTTTTAATATTAAATATAGGTAGCTCCAAAATTATCTTTTTAACCCTCCGTCTGGCGCGGTCGATCTCACAGGCACAACTATTATAGGTTCTATGAACTCTTTTATGAAGTTTTTTAGTTTTTAGTCAGATTTAAAGGAGAAAAAAAAAATTTATTTCAAAACATTCCAATTTGATTTTCATCTTAGATTTAATTAGAAAAAAATTAATCATCAATTTTCTCAATGAGCCCGTCAAGCACACCGCGCCTAATCTAAGGAGTTTTTGAGGGGCGCCCGACGAAGGGTTAATGATTATATACTACTACCCTCATCGCCTTGCTCAAATTTACTTTTTACAATAGTATAAATAATTTCGGAGCCCAGTGACAATACAAATAAAGCATTTAAGTATATAATAAATTTAGGATAAAATACTTTTAGTATTCTTTTAAAGCAACGGGCACGGGAACCTTGACCCTTTATAAATCACTAGTTGAAGATTGTATCCCGTCCTCTGATCCTTAGCACATAAATACGTCAACTGACAATTACCTGAGCAACCATACAGAACGATCGATTTATTATACTTCTGACAAATTTTCTTTCTATACATAGTTTAACATTTTATAGTATTGTCAAACAAACAAGTTTTAGAATAACTTGACATGCCATCACGTCTGTCGTAAAACATGTTTTAACTAGTATTGTAATTATATATAACCTATTTAAGGCTATACTAAGTGCTTTTATTATAGGTACTTAGAAACCAAAGTGCAGTTAACAGGGGTTGTATATACAAACTCAGGCGTTCTATACATGTTATAGAATATGGCTTTCGCTGTAAAAATTGAGCACTAGAGCTAAATGAGAATATTTTCCCTAATGGTAAACAAAATTAAATAAAAATGAATTTAATTGCTAATTAAAAAATCACACGAAAATGTTCCGACCCTGCATAATGCACTGTATCAGAAAGATAAGCACGAGTTATGCGCAACAAAATTTAATTAAAAAATAAAATAACATGAACGAACTGTTAACAAAGCGCTTCTGTTGTTTTAGATAAAGAGAATTGTCGCTTTACGGAAAGGGCTATTTTCCAAAGTAATTTGGAGTAGTGTTTTCTGAAGCGCATGGTCAGCATCAGCTACTTTTTCTGACTATTTGAACTGTGCATTGTAGATTGATATTTACACACAAATAGTGAAGCCTTTTACCAGACTCCAATTAATAGAGCAACAATCAAGAAACGCGCAGGAAATCCTACCATTTTCAAGTTGGAGATTTAATTGAAAGCGAGAGTTTATTTATGTTCTAATTATAATTGTTAATTGAATGTGATAATGATGTTATTCCTGATCATATACAATGACGTAGTATTGTGTTTGTAATCGCATCCCGCTACCACATTTGCTGCAGAACTTCCGAAACATGAGATTATATTAATCAAAATATACGCGACATATGTTTTTTAAAAATTACTTAGATGTTCTCTTGTTTTATTTATGAACACATTATTGCATTTATAACGACTTAAAGTAGTACACAAATAGAAGTTTAACATTAAACACGTATGTATGACACACTTCACTGAACCATAGTAGACAAATTTTAAAGGAACAGTTTTGTTTTACAAAAGTCCACTTTTTATGTCATTTCATACAACAATTTAAATAAGTTGACGTCTCGCGATATTTGCTAGTGTCAGAGGAACTCTACCCTTATTGCGCACGGATAAACTTAAGTAGCTAGCTTCACGCTCTGACTGCGGTTGAAAACCGACAGGGGAGATGACAGAACCCTGTGTTCGCACTTCGCAGTGACAAGCCAAGTCTTTTCGTTCCTTTGAGCAATGAAGTCACTATCAAATGAACTTAAACGCTTCACTTATAATTTGTACACGGTGTTTGAAAAATACATCATTATATATTTTTAAAATACTGTATTTCTTACGAGCAATGATCAGTCTAATAAATAAATAAATAAAACGTTTATTTTAATTTCATTTCAAAAACCAGTATTGATTTGTCTTGGCGCACATTCGTTTTATATTTCTTAACATTAATATAACTTAATATGACTTAGTCTAGCTTAATACCACATAATAAATAATGAAATAGTAGTAAGATATTGGCTAAGGAAAGGTATTTATATATTAATTTATATATTGATCATTGTACTAAACCCTTTTTTCTGGAGTCCCTAAGAAAAAGTGAACTCATTATTGATATCCGTATTCCTCACATGAATTAGTCTATAGAAGGGCCAAACGTAAAGAAATACACATACGGTTGATTGATCAAAAAAGAGATTTTTCTAAACTGTATCATCACGGTATTTTTGCAATACTACCAACGACCTACGATGTAAGTATTATTAAAATTAAAATGATAATGTGATATGGTAGGCAATAGGATCGTGACAAATACGAAAGACTAAATAATATGAAAAAAAACCATATATATAGGTATGTAGTATAAAATATAGCGAACAAAGAATAACATTTTCGTTTTCATACAAATATGAAATCTCCACGATACGTCCAAAGAAAGCAGAGCAAAGAAAATCTTGTTGTTTCATAAATTTTCAATTCCATGCCGCAAAAGGCCCGAGTCCGCCGTAACTTGCGTTCCCAGGGTAACCACACACCCAGTTACACAAACACTAATATATGAAATACAGCCCTAAGGTTAGTATGTAAGGGTGTATTTTGTTCTTCACTAATGTTAGTTATAACCACATGAGAGCAAATTTCTTATATTACACGCAGTATCAGCTGATATTAAAACATAAATTTAACGTGAAGAATACATTACAACTTCCTTAGAGGTGTTTAAACGAATTGTTTATTCGCTTCTTAGTAACAATCAATAGACGATCTTCATTTTGTATTGATTCAATTGTTTTTAGCTTTTACATATACCCCTATATATTATTTATCGAAAAAGAGACAAAGTAAAAGGTGAAAGATTCATGTAGAAAGTGAAATAATAAATGTTTATTCTTAAAAAGAACTCAGGTGCGTCTATCGAAAATATTGATTTATTCTTAAATATATCGAAAGCATCAATTAGGCTAAACTTGATTGATGTTCACCGAAATCCACATTGTTTTTATCGTTCGAGAAAAATTAATGTAGATTCTAATCTTTTTTCACAAGCTATTTTTAGTTTTACGTGAATAATGATCCGTTTAGTGCATATTTCCCGAAATACATATATGAAACTGCCAAATGTACGCGAGGACACTTCCAGTAGGTACATAAACGATTTAATAGAATCACATTTAACATTAGTCCAGCTCGGTCTGCCTTTCCGTGGTAGCATTACCAGTTTCAAGTATAACACTGGTCAAGTCGTATTTTGAGATCAGTAGGCTTATCATGAATTTAGTCTGGCACGGATTTGGAACTACAATATTTTAGATACTTTTTGTTAATTTTCGAACGTCTCGATCTTTAGTAAAAATTCATGATCCCGATTGCTAACGGATCTGTTTTACTTGTGACAGCTCGATTCGAAAGCCAGACTAAATTCGTGATAAGCCCACAGCTTGGAAAAATACAATGAACATAGACGTATTATATATGAATTTATTATTATAAAATTATTATCTTCAATTAAAGGAACATGCTAACGCTTTTAATAAACAATAATTCTATAAAGATCCACCTAATTTCTCTAACGCTTAAATATGATATAAACATGTTTATAATTATCCTTAAGGATGGGTAATTGTTACATTATTGTAGGAAAGATCTAGAAGAAACTTCTGTCTAAATCAATGCTATACTTTAGCGTTCACAATAAACATATTAAAATTTGTTACTCCATGTAAAACTGATAACACCCCAGAAACAGAGCGTTACTCTACGTTCATTCCCCATTGACAAATATATAATATATCCTTACTAATGTTAAAATTTTAAATTATTTAAATATGGTCCATCCGTTTTCGCATTACTCAATGAACAAAAGAATATACAAGCGATATTTTCATCTGACATATCTTCTATTTAATTACTTATGTGAATTCCAATCATTTAGGTTTTTTTTTTGAATAAACATTACTCTTGATAATGGTTTCAGTGGGTATAATTCGCTAAAATAAAACCGTCCGAATAAGGTAAAGAATGGAACTTAACTATACATAATTGAGACGTACACAGAACATAATATACTAACTCACGAACGAAACTACACAACAAAATTCAAAACACAAACGATTGCACGACTTATTCACGAATGCTTTAGACTGAAAGTTGTTTGAAAATTGTTGGTCACTGTATAGATATGTATGACAAAATAGTGCGATTCCCTATTGGGGGCAGTAATGGAATGAGTTTGCTGAGTTCGAACCTTACTGTTATAAGCACGTGACCAGAATGTTATACTTTTGTATCTATAGCAATAAATTCAACAACCTTGCTTCGAAATTCCATCGTGGGTTGTGATGCACAAAAATCACTTCCAAATTTTATTCTAAAAATATTTCATACTAGCCCTGTATATAATTACACTTAACCTTTTAATTATAAAATAAATGTGTATAAAAATTATATTTATTACTAGAAGTATTCAATTAAGATTCGAATACAAAACGCACCTCACTATTATTGAAATGTCATGCGGCTGTTCTTACGATGGAAAGCGTATAGTACATAGGGGACAGCGGCGAAATGTAGGAGTAGTTAAAGCGTGGTAAAACTATCAAATTATTCATTAATATATTATATTTTTTGACACTAATGTTTAATTAAAAGCCAAATACAATCCAAGACTGTTTTACAAAATGCACACGATTTTTTACGCTATGTACAGAAGCAACGTTACCGATATCATAAAGAGGCCCAAACTCATGTTTATCAAAGTAATATAATGGCGTAAAACATAAAACACAGGCTTTTAGATTGTGTTTTTAAAAAATCATCCACCACTCTGCTTTCGGGCACTAACTGCAACGAATGACTCGTTTCGAATGCATTATAGATAAGTTAATTTCAACAGCTAACCAAATTTGTGGTGTCATGTTTGTTTATTTTCTGTTACGAATCCGATTAAAAATCCACGTGATATCTTTATAAATTTTGTTTTGAACGCTTTTATTGCAGTTTTTTAAATGTGAATAACAAAAATGTAATCAATTTTTGTATAATAAATTCCGTACATATTTATATTTATTTGTATGCATCTAACGTCCTAAAGGCAATATTTTCGCTATAGTCTCTGCAGAAAATGTTAAGATTTGAGTAAGTGCCAAGACTTTACTTAGCGGTTGAACATAAAAACAAATTTATAGCATCTCACTATTGTCGTAGTTTTCCACTTAGTATTACCCTATTGTTCTGCGCTTTATATACATTTCCTTGGGGCATAAACTTTTGAATATTTTATTGGTTTCTTACAAATATTATATAATTTCTTATAAATATATTTTTAAATCATTATGCGTCTAAGTTGAAAGTAATTTAAAAATATATTTTTTCTTAGGTTATTCTTGAAATTGTTGGCTGGAGGAAATTGAAGACTGTAAAATCTTTGCAATGTATTCTTATAAAGGTATTGCATCTATTTTCTTCTTATTATTATACTCCAATATCTATGGTCGCACTAATAAAGACAACGCCATAGGTAGTATCAAGTTCGACTATATCTAGGTATATGTATTACATCGTGCAATAAATATTTATTTTAATATCAGCCAAACTGTCAGCTTAGAAGTAAGGTCACATTTTAGTAATTAAATATTTGAATTAAATATATATCAAGGAAATTAACGCTCTTATATTTTACAACTTTAAAAAGTTATAAAACTAAATTATTCTCACCTCGTAGCAATAAAGGCGTCAATAACAACTCTAACCGGCATAAAGTACCTACAATAAAAGTAAAATGCCTACAAAATGTTTGCGAAATTTATGGACAAACTTTGTGTTTGCTTTAGATAAAAAGAAAAAGAATGTTGAAGAAATTTGGCTTTTTTTCTTCTTCTGCAGTCACCTGAGGCCTCCATGATTACAAGGAAAAATAATATTATTATTTTTTGAAAATTCGTTAAACAAATCCGGGATTTAGAATTAATATATCATTAGTAAAGCATTTGACCGGCTTACCCTTGTATTGTTTTATTTAAACTCGATTCTTTTGTTTTTCTTGTTTCACCGAAAATATATTTTGTATATTCAAATCCATTTAAAAATAGAGAAGGCAAAAAAACTGACCATGTGATTGACTGAACTAACTATACTATTTATATACCGCATTTTTGGCTCTATACGTTCAACTGATTCATCGATATATTCAAGAAAAGTCAAGGGCAAATCAAGTGCATCAACCAGATGTCGTTCGAAAAACAGTGTTCGGATCAAACAAACAAGCGCACACATACTCGACTAATAAACCGTCTGCTATTTTTGCTTGTGCGCCAATACATTGACCATAGCAAGGAAATACCGACCTTATTTGCAGCATACTCTGTGTTCGCACACGTCTATAATCCTTTGAAAAGAAGGTTTAGTTGTTGTTTTTTTCGCATGCTACATTCAAACGTTTACGATTGCGTTCATATATATATTTAAGTAATCTTAGATAGTCACTATACAGGTTATACAATCTTGTATATAGCCCTTATGGGCTTTTTATACAATATAAATATCGAATGTGTGGCGGTCGATTCTACAGACCGAAAATACTTATTTAAGAAGATTTGAGGTTTTGATAATTATTCTGTCAATGTCTTTCTTGTTTTTTTTATCTTTTATTGCCACAATGCATTGTGATAATTTATTTTTAATTCATTTTAATCCGCAATGTTATTCCATATAAGTTTCTCTAAAAATGTATATCGGCGACTTTACCGTACAGTAAAATTTCAAACGACATTACAATGAGAATTAATTAAAATACACGAGTATCGCCATAGATATATACGTCTGTAATTAGTCTAATAGTTCTGATTACGTAAGCAGATAAATTCACGATGTGTGTGATTGTAGTTTTGAGTCGAGTGACATGCCAAAATACTGCTAATAAGTTCAAAACAAGAATGGTATTGTTTGAATTTATATGTATAATGCTAAATGTATACAATAAATGCCAAAAAATCTTATAAGATAATTGATGTCATTCTCTGCTTTTACAGTAAAGGTAAATTCCAATGGGTAACAATTGAAAAAACTTTTGATAAGGACGTGCTCAAGTATCTTTTAGCTTGAAGCGCTTTTCTGCAACCAGTTTATGAACCTCAAACAGATGAAGTCGCTGACTAAACTTTTTCAAGCACTTTTTACTAGTTCACCTAGGTTTTTTATCATCGGATTTGGATTTAAACATTGAATTAAATTAAACGAATAAAGTCTTTTCAATTAGTTAAATCATTTTTTAGTATAACTTTACAATATTAAAAAGTCATATATCACACTATGTGATTGTATTCATAGAATTATTTTAAGAAGGTATGTAAAGAGGGAATATGTATATTTTTAAATAGTATATGACCACACTCCGCCTGATGAAAAACTAGATGGAGTTACGGATGAACTTGTGAAGCCCACATAGGTCATATATAGATATATTATATTTTATATACGATAACATAAAGATATAAAAAACAAGTATTTCTTTCGAAGTTTTTTTATTATATACGTATTTACTATTACTATTATTTTAAAAAAGCTATTGACAATTATAATTGAAAGATATACCTTCGACGTCATGTGCAATTAAATTTTAATTTAAACACGGTATCAATATAACATTATCAGTAATCAGTAATTTCCATGTGACCCCTATTAATGAATTTGGGGCAAATATTTGGGCCACAAAACGACTTTCAGCGACGCACGTTATTCCGTCAAGTCACGTAGAATAATACGGAGAGTGCTCTTTTATTACATTTCATAATAACGCACAATAATACATTCCATTGCTTTTCTCTTCAATTTTCCCTTTTTCGAGCCTAACCTAGAGTTTAATTGCAAATTGACATTTTAAATAACAATCCATTTTATTAGTTATTTAAATTCTAACAAAATTATAGTTTAAAAATAGCTACGATTATTCAGAAAAACATAATCAGATTAAAATTTAACGATCCCTGCACTAGAACAAAATCCGGTAGAGCTAGGTTCACAAGTGATTTAATTAATATTATGTGACCTAGGTGGCGCTAAAAAATTAATTACATTTAACATGGTTTACCAGGTAATAAACAAATGAAGTAAAATAAAGCCGCATAAACTTATTTAAATTAGTTATAATAAATAAATATAGTGGTTAATTGTAATTTGACTAAGAAAAATATTCAGACCTATTCAACTATGCCGTTACCATACCATTTTACAGACAACTCAAGATCAGATAAGTACAGCAGAACCAGTTCACGCTTCAATACTTCTACTATTTTAACAAATTAAAAATGTTTACGCAAATCTACCATAAAGATGTCTGTCTATTAGTCAATATCTAAGCAGTAAAGTATGAACTTGTAGAACAGTACAAATGAAAATAACTTTCAAGATGATACAGCTAACTGTTTGCCTATAGTATTCACAAGTACAAGGGCGCACTTTTAGTAATAGCTACGAAATAAAAATAAATAAACTCAGTTACTCCTTATAACTACTTCAATTACAATTGTTGGTTTTTCGTAGTGTACGATACATATATTTTTTTTACAAAATACTCGCTTATAATAATAACACAGAGCTAATACATTGCGAACGACAGCTGCGTTATCAAATATGGGGTGATATTTTCTGCAATATCTCCTAATATAATGTTCTTGTTAGTGCCGAATATTTCTACTAGTAAATGAAATGAAATGAAAATAGTTTATTAGCATAGGCACAAAAGGCGTGCGCTTGCTCATCGTCAGACTCTATAATGGCTCTATAATATAAATTTTAAGATTATAATAATTTTTAGATGTTTATATAATAAATTACGTAGTTTTTATTATCGAAAGAACTGAAACCGATCATCATGCAACTTTGTTCACATATTTTTGAAGGTACTAGAAGTAACATAGGATACTTTTTATTAAAAAAATATATGATAATTTTTTACTATAGTTTCCAGCTGACTATAGTTTCAGCTGTTTGGAATCATATTGATTCATTTCTATTGAAATGATCTCTCATACTTATTTAATGACTTAAATGCGAACGAAGCCGCGGGTAAAAGTTAGTGTGTTTATATATTGAGTTTGGAGATAAGCTAGGAAGAAGCCTGGTATAACGAAAAAAATTTCATCTGGAAGGTGTCTACTCAAGTCGGAGACGACTAGTGCTTGCTGACGCTTACAGTATAGCTTAATTTTCAAGATAATGTGGTCACGTGTCAGGCAGACTAATTTAATAGTAGTAAAAAAATACATCGGCTATTTCAAGTATGAAAATTAATATTAACCTATTTAACTAATTATGAACTAATTACAGTCTCGCTGTCTAACAATAACGTTTTTTAAATTCACCTTTAAAACGATAAATGCATTAAACATTACTTAAGCTTAAAAGGTTACGTTCGCGGTTTTCAATAAAAACAGAAATAGATACTCGAGTGAGGATGTTTGTTTTTTTTTTCTTTTTTAATAAAACGCTAAAACGAGATAACGTTACTGCGAAATACAAGGTTAGGGGTACATCAGAGCACAACGAACATCGCGATTTATAGAGCGTATTTAGATAAAATTTATTATGGCTTATGTTATAAAATAGGTTATAAATTTATTATAAATATACAATGCCGCATGCGGTTTATGTCCTGAATTTTAAACTAAAACTACACCTCATTGTATGCGTACATGGGACTCATCACTGATAAAATCGCTTCAATTTTGGCAACTACTTTGGCATTAAATATATGTATAAATAATTGTATTTCAGATATAACAGCTTCGTTGAATCGCTTATGTTACGAAGTAATGAAGCCGCAGCCTTAACGTTGTGTTATAAATATATTCATTTTTATATCATTTTATGTTATTACAAAATAATGGATTTTTAATGACTATCTCTACCCCGATACGGGTATCTGCTGATTGAATCAACGGGAAAATATTGCTTGGAGTTAGAACATGATACAATAAAAAGCCGCTATCCACCGAAACGTATCGTCATAGCAGCGTATTTCTTGATAAAATTATAATAATAAGCTTTTGTAGTAAGCAATTGTTTTATAGCATTTCAATTAAGCAAGTATGACTGTACAATGTTGACATTAAGTTGGAGTATCATCTATCAGAAAATATAACTGCTGCTGAATATAAAAATCAGCTGGCTTAATTAGATGATCATCCAGATTACCAAGAATACGAAGCATATATCGCAACTAGGTCACTACACTTCAAAGTGGTGGTACAACCCCAAGACGCCAAATTAGGCTAATAACCATCATTAGCCTGCCTATTTCCCTTCAAAATGCGCCTTAATAACTAACAAAAACAGCAGGAAACAGCAAGATTTATCCATGTGCATTTCATTTAAGGAAAATATTCCTTATAATAACAACTCTCAATATAAATACTGATTTTAATTACATTAAATAAAATATATACAAATACTTTTAATGGTTAGTTGTATTAACAAATTCGTTATTCTTAAGAGTTCTCCACCTATTATTCTCGAGATGTGATTCATTATGCCAAAGTAAAGTGCAAGTAGCGGCGCTGTTCCAGACCGCTGTATAAAACATAGGGAAATAAGGTTTTAGGGTTGTCACTGACGAGAAATTTATTACTATACTCTTATCGTTTAAGGAAAGGTTTTTTATGTAACGTAATTTGTATGTTACATATTAATATATTTCAAGTAATATAGACGTAAATCTTTTAGAAATAACTTCAGAATTTAAAGTACAATTACCAATTTTAAATTAGCCCATTGGACTGATGTGGTTTAGTCACACACTTGTGCTTTTAATAGTCAGACAAGGGATTTTATTTGCTCACTTATTTTAGGATATTTATTCCATCTGTGAGCAAAACGAGTCACGTGCCATATCCTTCATAAGATATGTTAATTTAAATATAATAATTAAATATGACGTGGTGAAGAAGCTAACGAACTGATAGTTAACGATATAATTAGGAATAGAAACCGAAGAAAAAGAGAGACTACAATTAGTTGTAATACTGTTAAATACCGGCGAAAGTCTGTATTCAAGACCACGGTTGGTGTACCTATACGTAATTATGTTACATTATGTTATTACATTAAATATAAAGTTAAACTAGTGTTGCTAAAATAAGCTGTATGGATATTGTAACAATGCTATACACGCTGGCTTTGCTTCTAGTTTCAGCAACCCGTTTCGAATTATCATGCGAACACCGCTTAATTTACAAAAGTTTGAAACTAAATTCCGAATTGAAAAGTTATTTCGTTTAACGTTTCACCCAAAATAAAAGCACATTTAAATAATTCGTAGTTGTTAACGGACATGTTACTATTTTAATTAGATTTCTGCTTTAGTTTGATTTTCCTACGAAATATTTAAGAACTACAATTGATTGGGATTCCTTACGTTAATACTATCTACTAACCTAACTAAATATGTTGAAAACTAAATATTTAATAAGGCTTAATTCTTATTAATATATTAAAGAGTTAATTTATAACCAGAGCCTATCATAGTACTAAATATAAGTATCAGAATAAGGACAACATATATAAAAAATATTATAAATTAATATTTCGAAAAAATTATAGTCTTGAACGGCAATTGAACTCAGAACTACAGCGTAATTCTATATATTGGCATGCTAATCATCACACAACTATTCTAAGTCTAATGATACTTCCTTAAATATTAGCAATCAATTAATTGTAAGTATTTGTCTATAAATATATATATGTGGTTTCCAAATTAAACAAGAATACAAGTTTAATAACAACTTTAAATATTTAATGCATCTCGTTTCACAACTCACGCATCGTCTTTCGCCGTCGTTCAACCACTTCAGTCTCTTCCCCTCGAATCCCCTTTCTCACTCTTTCTCGTATTTCGTCTCTTTCACACACTTACGTTCCGTTTTACTCTAACCCCACATATTAAAACAATAAAACAATTGAAAAAGAAGAAGGAACAATTTGTTTTATTATGCAACTTCAGCCTCTGATCAAAATCCGAAAAGGTACAAATTAAGTATTTCTTAATACAATACATTTTTAGAGAAACTAATGTGAAATAATAGTGCGGATTTTTACGGATTAAAATATAATTATCACAATGCAAAATAAAAAAAAATGAAAGAAGACAGACAAGAAGGATGACAGAAGAAATGTCAAAAATATCTTCATAATTTGTATTGACAATCGCCACACATTAAAAAACGAGACTGATATTTGTATATATTTCCAATAAAACATAATCGGCAACCCTAAACCGGGAGTGCTCATTCAACACTTATTGTTTTGAAGCGACCCAGCATGCCCGCCACTGTTACTGTAGTTTTGTTATGGAAAATAATGAATTCGTCTTATATATTTTGCAATAAAGTGCTCGCAAATATCACAATGGGCGGTGTTTACTGAATTGTAGAACTAATTACTTTTTTAAATTAATTTACAAGTAAACAAAGCTTTACTTATTTACTTTATGGCCAGTGTAATGTTATTTATTAAATTATCGAGCACCTTTGAAAATAATCCCACAATCGGCTTAATCATTTAGTAGTAATTAAGAGTGTTAATGTTTTATTGTTCAAGTAAATAACAGGGGGTATAAACAATAGATATATGATAAGTACACACCTATATTTGGGTCCTTTATTTATTTTAAGTAAAAACTGAAAAATGTGTAAAAATATTAAAGGTCTAATAGAATTTAAATTATTACAGTGATAACATTTTTCTAGGGTGGCAGTTGTTTCCTCTTAAAAAAGAATACCAACACAAATAGTAATTAGTAGTAATAATAATAGTAAATACTGACAAATTAAGAAATAAGACATTACAAAAAATAAAATCACAAATTTAATAACGCAGACGAATCAAAGCATAAACCACACGTGGGATTAATAGCAAAGCTTTTGAGCTGCAATAATTATAGTCAGTGATTTGTGAATGTAACAGAACTATCTGCATCCGGCCTTGTGTTTCGGCTTAGGCCAAAGCAACCGCATTTCCCGTTTGAAATAAACATAATATTCGCATCTTGATTTCATATTATTGGAGCATGTTAAATGAAAATGCAGACGTTCCTTAATGCGGATGACTTCAACATCTATTTAAATGCCTTTAATATACATTTTATATGCATTTTTTTTAACTTAACTTCTATATGGATTGGCAGAGACTATAGAAAGACCGCTGCATTTTTTATTGATTACATTTTCAACTACTTTCATGTATGAAGGTCACCTCCACCTCCACCTCACCTTAAAAAATTGCTTTTTTCGCAAGCTAAACAGTTTTTATTAAATTTATTGATTTTCTATGCCAATTATTTTAGTTAATTTATTTTAGTATTTCTAATTGAGTGTACTAACTGACGTTTGATTATTTTGTATTGTTTAAAATATCCCTTTTGCTAAATTGGTAAAATATGTTACGTAAAAATAAGTTTTTCCTAATTAAACTTTAAAACATGTTTAAGAATATCGTAGTATTTTAAAACTATCTTAAGTTATCTACCTGTACACGAGTAACTTACAAAAGTTCTAAGTTAGAAAGTTGTCGAGACCGCATTTTGCTTCATAAATAACGTTCAAGTAAGAAACTTGGTTGGAGACGCTGAATACCTAGTGTCATATCAATCTTACAAACTCTACTCGTTTTTCAGAGATACTGTGAAGTCCTTGGACAAAATTGCGCCTTTCGCGAGTAAAGATAGTACGAATTGACATTTGAAAATAGAACTTCTAATTTTACAGATATTTGATAATTGATACTTATATAAAAAATTGCGGGTTACAAGCACAAATATTGACGTCTATTGTAGAAATTAATTGAACGGAAAGCAGTTTATCAAAATTTGTACACATATTTGACGCTTTGTTGAATAAGAAGTTTTATATTAAACATTAAGCTTAGCATATTTTATTCCTTTATGATCTACGATACGTTATGAGAATTTAGTGCGAGTGTAATCGTGTGGAATAAGAACAAACCTTGAAGATCGCTTATGCGAAGTCTACAGAGGAAATATTTTAAGAGATTGAAATGATATGTAGATTGTTAGGCGTTTTTATTTCTATATATATAAAGTTATATAGTATTAGGTAGATAGTGTAATCAAGTTTTAACTTACCTTAATGGTTTGATTCTTCTATATTAGGTACTGTAACAAACAAAAATAAATATATTAATAGAAATAATTTAGAAAATTATTATTTAATTCTTTGAATAGGTGTGAGTATATATCGGGTAATTGTGTTGAATATTTGGAGCCGAAGTTGTGGTTAAACTAAACCATCCAGTAGTGAATCCTCCACGTAGTCGATTGTCATTGGTTTAGGTGCTTCGAATAAAGCAATGTAATAATTAACGAATTGAATTTATTCGTAACATATTAATCCGTCCTTAATCCGGTCTTCGAAATTGATATACAACAGACGATTGTTTTTACTTTAGTGATTGGGCCCCAATAGAACGCTTTTATTTTATTTTTATTTATTCAGAAAACTTATAGCTAATTACAAACAAACGAAAATGAAAAAGCCAAATAAAGTTTTCTCCAATGATAATGAAATAACAGTATTATAAATTGGTCTGCTACGGTTTGGGAACCTGTTAGGGATATTTATCTAATAGTACTGTGGGTAAATTCTTAATTGTTTTATATTAATATAAAAAAGATCAACGGTCGAGCAATGAGTGTTAAAACTCTTTGCCGACCGAACAAAGAGTTTTGTTCGTAGTTAGTAGCTACAAACGGGCTATGGAGTGTGTAATTACTCGTCAAAATTAATATAAATATAAATCAAATAAATTATTACAATCAACAAAATAATGTCCATTAAATTCCAATAAAAAAAAAACTGAATTAAAACTGAAATGCAAAATATAAATGGAAACATCGAACAGTCGCTAATCGAATCAAAATCCACGGATTGACAGACAACTACTGAACCGAAGGGATTGTCAATTAATCCACTCTCTACAATCCACCATTTCGAATTCACCGCAAAATGCGGCATTAGCAATTAATAATCAAAACCGCAAATAAGCAACAATAATATTTAATTATGTAAAACCAGAAAATACGTTTCATAGTTTGAATTTCTGATTTAACTTATAGTAGTTATCTTCGTACAAAAATCTAATAATAATTCAGGGGAACTGAAGTCTAAAATAGATTTAAAAAAATTTAATATACTATAAAAATATAAATTAATAATAGCAATAGAAACCGACTGAAATTATGTCCTTGTTGTCTCTTCCGAAGACGATGAAACCCACCCTTCTCCAGGGTTTCAGTTACCTGATTTTTCCCAAGTTCTTTTAAGAATCAAAGTCTTTAAAACAAATGAAGAGCTAGACGCAAGCATGACGGAATTTCAGAAATTTATTTCTTTATAATTATGTGACGTCACTGAGTGTAAAAACGAAACTAACAGCTAGTATTCTTTCATAGTAGAGGAAGAGACAATATGGATATAATTAAATGTGTACCTTTACTTAGATTGTAATTAGTAATCAGGTAGTAAGAGCTTACATATCATACAGCTATATTAGCATCTCTCAATTGTCAAACATTAAAATTTCACAATTTCATTTCATCTAAGTAGTAGTAATAATAATGTGCTAGTGAATTCTACATACCCCAAAATTGGCAAACAAGAAATAGGTTGCAATATAAAGGGAGAAACGTGTCATCAAAGTTAATAATCTCATTCGTTAGGATAGGTCAATATCAGTTTCCACAAACAAGCCGGATATAACAATAGCAATAAAAGAAAGATGAATACTGTCCGCAATTTATCACAGACGAACGGACCCGCAAATTAATCCGTATAACCGTAAACAAGAATCTCAACGCCAGAAACTGCAAGCAAACTTAACACAAACCGTGCACCTTATTGTATGTCAATAGGGAATAGATTCGTTTGCTATATGAAATAGTGTTATAGGCAGTTGTTTATGTTAACGCGTTAGCAACTAGTCGTATTTCTTTGAAGGGTTTGTGTTGGCTTAGGTTAGGATAGGATAACAAATCCAACTTAATAGGCTAATTATTGGAATATCATTATCATCATTTTTAGACCAATAATATTAATAAAAAATTAAATATTGGTAAAATAACTTAAAATATTATTGCCGACAAATAATTAGAGTAATCAGAGTACCGGATATCTATTAACACTACTTCATAAATATCAAGTTTTTTTTGTATGGAAATGAATTAGATGCGAACCTATCGGTAATGCGCGGAACTAAAAATACTCCATAGAAAAACCTTTTAATATACTCGGAATAGTTACGTATACTAGAACCTCAATGAAACGAAATGAAATGAAAATCGTTTATTAGCATAGACACTAAAGGAGTGCACTCGCTCATCGTTAGACTCTACCGTGACTTTGGAAAAGCGTATGGCGAGAAGAATACTACAAGAAACTCGTCAATAGTCTGTACATAAAATAATAATAAAAAAAAACGGAATTTTAACTCAGAAAAAAAAGTAACAATAACAAATAACAATTTATAAATTGGAATCCACAATCCATATGCTTAGAATAATATAGAATAGAATATTGTCAAATACAATTTTCTACTAGCTGCTACAGATATTATGTACTAAAATTGCCTGACCTTAGTATTTAAAAAAAATATTTTTGCGTTAAATAACGCTCAGATTTATTTTAGGCAGGATCGTGGGTACTTCGACATAATATACTAAAATTTTCAGCAAATTTCCGAATACTAGGTCATGTACTCAAATGTGTACCTATATAACAAGTATGTATATTATTGTGGGTCTACTACATGCCAAGAAGTTGTCCAATATGAAACCAATTTTAACTATTGAGTTAGATATATGCATACCATATATGTATGCGAGGTATTGCATTGAACAAGCAAAGCTTAAACAGTTCTTACCGAACTAAACAGAACGTACTCTTAGCAGTTTAGTGTTATACGGATTAATTTGCGGAGTCACTCAGCTGTAACAAATTGCGGGCAGTAGTCATCTTCCTTTTATTGCAGGTTTATACTTCTACAGTTTCCTAGGAGAAGGCATTCAAGAAAATTAAGATCACAGTGCTGGAGATGAAGTCTTAAATGTTTTAAAGATTAAAACAGCTTTATATTATTTTTTACTTTAAACTTCGTGCTAAGAATTTTACAACGTTTATTTACAAGATTGTTCTACACTTTCTTTTAGTAAGTTGTTCAGAGCTAGTAAATTAATTTTAATTTAAGTCTGGTAGTAAATGTAAATGGTAAATGATTACAGAGATAACAAATTAAAAAAAAACATTCCTTAAAGTATTGTTAGACAACGACCTTATTTACTTTTCGCGTTAGCGAAAGATTGAAATATCGGCCCCATGTTTGTTTTATTTACACTTATTAAAAATATATTACATCACTATGACATATTATACCATGAAACTGGCATCATAAATATGTTTGAACTAGAATCATACAAAATTGATTCTTCAAAATACATAAAATTTTCATTGAAATATTCACTGAAGTCGAATCTCACGTCTATTTGAGAAAATGTTTCCATACTTACAGGAAATACGTTTAAAATGCAACACGACAACCAAATAACCGATATGAATCGTACATTGAGATGTAGGAATATTTCTGAAACCTGGCCTATATTTTATTTTCGCGAGATTCTCATAGTAAAAGGCATGCTTCTCAATATTGCGATTAACCTTGTGTTTTGCGACAATTTTTCATTTACGTTTCAAACCCATTTCAAGCTATACTTTATATCATTATAAAATCAATGACTTGTAAGAGTTGGAGAACCGTGGTTTGAATTCATAACTAAAGTATTCATAGACGAATATAGGCACGTTTATAATTCTATTTTATTTTGTGACCTGTCTCGACGTGTCGCTTAACTAAAAAGTATACCCAAAAGCTATAAACGAACAAAACTTTATACTACAACTCAACATTTATTACCTTAAAGCTCATCATAAGCATATGAAATATATCTGACATTACGTTGTACGGTTAATGTAGCGATGGGCTAACATAAACCGTAAGAGATAATACTTTGTACCTATATGTTAGAAATGTTTTGTTACTATGTTATTTTTTAATGAAAAATCTATGATAACACTGAGAAATATTCGAGTATCATGTCTCATGATCCGACCTCTAATTTGTCACATAATAGTAAGAAAAATACTTATATCCACTTCACCAGTGACCGGTAGATGGCGCAATTAAAACCTATATCTCACATGCTACATTTCTTATAAGAATAACCCAATGTCACCTGACAGCTGAAGTATATTATTTTATAAACACCTATTCGTTGAGAAAAGCTTGAAATATAGTTTGAGATATTGTTTAAACGCGATAGGTTTAAAAATAGAGTAATTAGCGAAAACCCGCAATTAGCAACATACCCGAGGTATATTGTTGCGATGTTAAAAAACAGACACACGTTGGTACGGCTATATCCGTCTAGAAAGTGTATTGCAAAGTAAAAAGTAGGCTAAATAAATTTAACAGGAAAAAAGTTAGTCAACAATATACTACGGGTAAATTTTGAACGCCTGCCGTTTACTGTAACACGCAAAATGCAAATTTTCAGGCCGCGTTTCAGTTATGTTTTTTATAACAGTCTCAAGTAGTACGAAAACTGAACATTCAATACGAATATTTTTATGTTATCATAATTCATATTTTAAAAAAAGAATACGTTTTCATTTTATTTTTTGGAAACGATTATAATTCAAATAAAAACAGAACGTTTAAAAACAATTGAAAAATTAACGCTTATTTTTCTAGCATTTTTATACAGTCACTAGACAAGATTTCAATTTCAAATACCTACACTGAGTTTAAATATACCAGTGACTAGCAAAATGACGTCAAAGGAAATATGCGCGCAGGTTGCGAGCTTTAAATTGCTCATGGAGACTGCACTGGCTCCAAGTGCGGATTTTAACATTGGAACGCAACTATTCGAAAACGTCACAAGTTCTTTTGTACTCGTATGTAGCGATTCAAATGCGAGCATATCGGCGACGCATTAAATCGAGACACTCGATAGATAGAATTTGAATGTAATCAATTAATATGATATGGCAGAGGGCGCTATCATTAATATTATTAATTATAATTACTTATATTAAAAACGTTAATTTGAGAAGATTTATCTGGACACGTGTAATCGAGATGAAAATGCTGACAGAAACGTATCACCCATACAGCTCAAATGACTAACTAAACCGCATTATAATTGGTTGTTTCAGGCGTTACTTTGCGGAAATCCATATTAAAGGAAATTATTTAAAATTATTTTGCTTATAATTACCGCTACAACATTCAATAACTTGTCTCGACGCGTTTCGCCACTTCACGTACCCTGATGAGGCCACGTGATGTGGCTAAACGCGTCGAGACAAGTTATTGAATGTTGTAGCGGGAATTATAAGCAAAATAATTTCCTTTAAGCCGCATTAGCCCGCTGGACTAAAATATGCGGGCATAATAACGTTGTTCTTGGTATATTTACCAGTATACAATACGTTTTTAGTATAAAATAAAGAAAAACATTTAAATACAATAATACATATATAAATTCCAACCTATTAAGGTAAAAATCTCGCTATAAACTCAAATTTAGTAACGAACATTATTTTGTAATGTTTTTTTCTCCTGAAAATCGCGTACATTTGCAAACTTACGGCCTATTTAAAGGGATTACATTCATGTTAGGATACCACGGCTATCCTAATACACCGCCGTTCTTTATGATAATGTTATACCCAACTTTTTAAGGTACAGAAGAAAACGCAATAAAAACGCAAATTAACATTTTTATTAGGTATTCATTATCGACCGCAAAACCGAATTTTTCACACACATAATGGCTTCAATGATTCTTATACATTAATAATAATAACATAATTACAATATAATATTAAAATTGTAGTCTTGTCTACTGCTGAGCTGTAAATAGAATACAATAATCGAATACTAATTTATAATACCTCCTAAGAACAAAGGAAATGATGTTTTCTATCGACATATGTAGATGCATAAACATTATTCCACTGTTTCCTTTATTCAGGAAAACTCATTTACTTTTATAAATTGCTAATTATTTGTACAGTCGCATTCATATCATGTTTAAAATTAGAATACATACAGCGATTACATATGTGATTGTATCTTTTAAAAGTAACTATAGAATCAGTTTAAACATTAAAGTTATGATTAATATTATTTAATATGCCGGATGTATAATTAATTTAGACTTCTTCAATCTTCTAAATTAGATTTAGAAATAGAAAGTCGAACTATAAATAGTATATGATCGTTTCAATACAGACTTTTTTACTGCTCCTGCGATAAAACTGCATACAAGGAAAAGTGACGTCAGACGATTATATCATGTTAGCTAGTTTAAAAGAAATGATATGTATATTTTTAATTACAATTTTAAATGTATCAGAAGTATTAAATATGATAAATGCCTAAATTTCATATATGTTCAGATAAAAGAGAAAATTTCCTATCAAATACGTTTATTTTAACTCGCAAAATGCATAAATGTGAGTAATAATAAAATAAATCAAACCATAGATAATATAATAATACGCTTTCTCATATCGTTTATGAAGGAAATAATCGTTCCTTTATAACTCCATTGCTACGGCGTAGTTATCGTGACTACGCCACATAAATAGTGAAGTAAAACGTAGCGACTCGTAGACAACTAATAAATAAATGAAGTCTGCGAGATTTATTCCATATTCATCCACGTATAATATGTCAATATTATACTTTTTTACTTAGGCCGAAAATATTACAGACACAATAAAAGTTTTCATTGTTCAATTTTTATAAGCGAAGTCTAGAAGTAAGCGTTCAAATGTCTTGATTTCAGATCATACACCAATATAATGGGTGTATATATTATTCGCTAATTTTCAAAATTAATTATTAATTGTTTATAAACAAAACATAAAGAAAAAACAAATGAATACAAAGGTCAGATACATTTCTTGTTTGTAGATTGTCTTATGGATTAACCAAACTAGTTGAATAGAGAATAGGCCGTGAACAGAATAGTGGGCCAAAGCATCTAACCCGCTGAATATTCTAATACATAGATGAGGCACGTAGTAAGCCGGACGCAGGTGCGGTCTACATATGTTTTTTCTAGGTTTATATTTCTTTGAATATAACGTAAATAAAAAATAGTATGAAATTGTATTTTGTAATCATAAATAATTTTTTTTAATGTAATTTATTTTATTTAGATATTTCTGTATAAAATTTCATTAGTAGACAGCATGGAAGATAGGTTATATATTGGTAAAAGTCTTTTTAGAAATTGGCTGAGTAGTTGATTTGACCTCGCCCCATCTCGGATTCTATTTCAACGGGGTAATGCGGACTAATCAGTCTTCGGAAAGGCAACCATTAGGTGACTGTCGTAACAGTTTTTACGTATTTATAAAACTTAAGATTTTATTTAATTAAACAAACACATACTGTTAATATTCTCTACTTCAATATACAATATATAATGTCACATAAAAAAAAATATACACAAAATCACTATTATTTGCTACTTACTTTGCTACGAAAACGCTATTTATTTTTTATTCGAAATATATGTAAATAATGTAATTTATAAAACTATTTTCGTTCTCTGAAGACCGCTACCACGACGATCATGAACATTCCAACGATAGCCGATATTTTATTTCCAATAGACGACCTATCAGCTTTTTATTAATACTATTTACGTGTAGAACGAGTTTCCTGACAATGTTCAGGAAGAAAAAGATAACTGACATTTTTATAGAAGTTCGAACGAAAAATAGATTTGCTAAGAGGAATATCTGAGATTGAAAATAGAAATGATTAATTATTAACTCGAAGAAGTTAACTTGGCACCTATCCGAACTGTCCACCGAAGTACCAAGTTAACTTCTCAAGTATCAATTAAAGTCTGATATGTATTTCTACCAGAATATTAGTCAAAAGAAGTTTAACAATGATTTCAACATAAATATAACTATAGATTTTCGTATTTATTTTCATCATAGTAAACTCGCACTTGATGTTTAGTTATTAATGTTTAATGCGTTCCTGTGAGGTGTTGCAATGTAACTTAACATCCGACCTCCACTATTACACACTTTTATAACAAAATTTATGTCAGACGAGTATATTATTTATGTGAAAAGAGCTATATAAAACCTCCTTACTATTAACCAAATATATTAAACAAAACTATGTCAACACGTAAATTTTAGACACATATGTGCTACTTAAGAATTAATTTTTCCAGATACACAATATTATTTCGCCACAATATTATCATTCACATACATACAATGAATACAATTATTATTGGCGTTAAAAAAAGTTATTGAACAATAAATTAATAATTAAACAAAATAAATAAATATTAAAAGAAATAAGTGGCAATTTGTTTAAGCCCAGTTTCACATGCAACGTGACATCTCATACTTTTGATACATTCTCACAGAGCTGGCATACGAAAGTTTTTCTTTACAATTTATAGAATTAAATTATTACGACGAACAAGCGAAAATATATTAATGGCATCTGTGGCTAAAATTTATTCGTAATGCTTATTAACATATTATAAATCAGATGTATTTTTAAAAAAGTGAGTTTTATTTCAGGTTTGGATGTTATATTTATTGTCATTTTTCTGATAAATTTTGGTTTAAAGCAGCACTTATAATGTACTATATGTATTTATTATAATAAATATCATTATTACTGTAAATTTGTTTTAAAAAATAACATAGAAATAGTTTAATCACTTAATTTGAGTATAAAAAATAAAAACGTTTAAATTTAACTTTTAACAGGACTAAATAGTTTAACAGCTTCTCACTAAAGTAATTATTTTTACATTGTTAATGATAGAATAGGGGGAAAAAAGTATGACTTCTTACAGATTAAATTATATAAATTAAAAAGCACTCTCATAAGTTTTATTAAAACTCCTTGGAATTAAGCGCTTTTTGACAGTAAATTGACACTTAAAGTCGTAGAAATAAGGTTTAATATAAAAGTTTTTTTAAAAGTGTGTAACAGCAAAGTTTGGTGGTAGGCGTACGTCAAACAATAATTCCGTCTGTGAAATTGTTGTTTCATTGAAGCCGTACCTCATTTTTCATTTCATGACAATTTGTACATTTTTATGGGGAGAACAGCTTTATTGCCTTGAGGTTATTAATTTTTTGAAATAATAAATTGCTCAAGAAAACGGTTGTAAAAGTAAAATGTTTGGAATACTTAAGATTCTGATTTGCAGGATCCTTTAATTAATATTATAACTAAATATACTGGTCACCAGAGGCGGCTCGTCCTAAAGAGCGCTGGTGCAGTGCACTCCCACGAAAATTACAGAACTTATATCACAGCGGCGTAGATATAGGTAATATAATATACTATTGTATAGGCATAGTAGAATAGAATGAATGTAATGTAAGGATAGTATGTATTATGAACAAATATAGATTACTTCTCTAATTTTCGTGGGAGTGCACTGCACCAGCGCTCTTTAGGACGAGCCGCCTCTGCTGGTCACATAAAAACCACTTACTCTACAAATCGGTTAATTCCACCAGTCACATAAAATCTTTGAAATTACTGACGATTACTTTTTAACTATTATTTCTCACTAATTTTATAGACTATTTAATGAAAACTGTAGTATATAAGTATTTATGCATTCTTTATATAAGGAAATTTAAAAAAAAAACCAAGTAGGTACATTATTTCATTGCAATTTTCAATTTGTGCTTTATGCAGTTAATCGTACAAAGATGAACCTAGCGCCAAGTAGAGATATTAATCTATTCTTTAAATCCGCCTAAATTACTATATTAACTTAATTAACTACTATTAATTTTCGACAAAAAAAAATCCAAAAATAACTTAAATCTAGATATACAACTATCATTAAAATGACTATATTTTAAAAATATAGTCTACATGATATAATTTGACAAAATGATATCTTAATATATGTTATTATAATATAATTACTAACTATTGATGTGGAAGGAATTATGGTGAAGTTAATTATCAAGTAGATACGGGTTGGTAATTTAGTTACGAGTCCTTTTGTAACTAAATTATTAGATTTTATTCATTTATGAAGTTATCAAGGTTAGAGTTATAACTTATATATTTTATATTAAAGAAATAAAAATATTCACAGATAGTTATCGAAATTTGCTATTCATCTAATTATGTATGATCTCCTAAAAGCTAAGACTCATATAAGACTCTTATAGTATAAGAAATTCGTTTTATAAAATATAAAAACAAATGAACTATTATATATAAACTAATCCGTGTTTAAACCTTTTCTATAAAATTAAATTAAACCGCATCCACATTTCTAATATCTGCAGGTTGTAATAGAAAATTCCGAGTGAATTCTTTTTATCGTATGACCGACCGTTTATGAGATACTGACCTGCGCTTAAAACTATTATTGCACGTAAGACGCGACCATTAACAACTGGCATTCGTCGAGACCATGAAACTCAATAAAACTATAGAAATATAACTAATTTTAAAGTCCTTTGCGGCTTACTTTAATTCGACGTAAGCTTTATAGCTATCGTGGCCGCAGCCAAGCTTTCAAAATATCGGATTAAAATAATCAAATATAAAGCCGAAAGAAGACATAAATTAATGTAAAAAAATTGAAAGCCTCATCACTTTTGAACAAAATGCAATGCTGCGATTTTTTCTACGGAACTATCAACATTGTAAGCACCAATTAAAGCTTTGCTAGACAGAAACTAGGTCATTATACGGAGCCCATTAATACTATAGTCTCATAATTTATACAACTTAACCAAGATTTTAATATCGCCTATCGCATTTTAAATTTATTTTAATGTATTTTCTAATAAATTTGTTTATTATAATAAAATACTAATGATGACTGAATATGCACCTGCACATCAATGCGGTTATGCCCTAATCTGAAAAACCTAGATATTCTGCGCTATAGATATAAGAACAAAATTAACACAAATAATTTTATCTATTTGAACAAAAATTACTTAACAAAGAAAAATTTAAATTATGAAACTTGACAGTTGTACATAACATATGCTGGGTGATTAACACGAATATTTGGAAGAGAAAAAGCGGTATTAAGTAATATTAGTAAATTCCGTCATTAAGAGTGGACTCTTGACTAACGATGCTTAATACCCTATTTTTTCGCTCCAAACCGCCAAGTGAATCACCTGTATAATATGTTAATAAATTACGAGCAGGAATCGAACCCAATAGATATGTGTAACAAACATGTTTACTATTGCATTATAAGATTACATATATAACACATGAACTGAAGGTCGTAACTGGTAGGCTTCATATTAAAGTTATCATTTAACTATGGGTTAGTTAATCCTAGATTAAAGGTTATAGATTAAAGTTTGCACTGAAATTAAATTTAGATCGCGGCATCAGATTAAATAGGCATGACTGACTTTGAAATAACTTTGGGATATAGATTTAAACCAATTAATTTTGTTTTAATTTATTTTACAACGTGACTTATGTATATAACATCGCTAGGTAGACGTTTGTTTATATAATTTACTCTGCATTTCATATGTGTTGGTATTTTAGTAGACTTCTGTTGTCACACTTAAATAAATAAAATAGTCAGTTTGTTAATGATTGATTCCCGGTCGAAATAAAAATTGTAAATATAGTATTATGTAAAAAATTTGGTCTGGGTATTCTTGTCCTAAACTTCATAGCACAGGCTATCCTGGTCAGAATTATTAATTAATTTAAAAGAATTGATATGGCCTACTAGTGTTTTCATAAATTACTGTGATCGTAGCGTAATTATAATGCATACAAACAAACTCTATGACAATACGGCCACGTGCTCTCATTCTAGTCGCGAGATCATTGAACTTAATGCGTGACTCTACAGATATATAGACGCAATGATTAGGTATTTATTAAACAAAAAATTGAGAGCCCTATTTCCCGAAACACATAAGTTGCGTGCTATCCAAACGTGATGGCACATACTACTCGTGACAGGCCCCGAGTGGCACGCAACGCACAATTCATAGAAACCACTAATATTATATATGTACATTAATATACCAGAAACTTAAACATCATTATAAAATTTAGTTTAAAGTTTTCAAATTGCCTTAGAGGGAGGCAAATAAAGGGTTAACGGAAACTCTGTCTATAAACAAATATTTTGTGGAATGAAAACAAAACAATACGTTAATGTTCGCTATTTAAACTTGTGCAAATGTTATTTACATAAATGGTTTTGATATAATTTGATACAGTAATGGACTTACACTTCGCGCATTGTACGCGTGACACATAAAGGGATCATAAGTAATTTCTAAATTAATTTATAGTGAGAGGATTTAAAATAATCTTCAACTACAGACAAACAATAACTTATAGCAGTCATAACAATTATAAAGCAGAAACTGGAACGCCTCGAGATAGAAACACAGAGTAAATCAGACCAAATAATTTGCAAACGCTTCCGAAAGCTGGCTTCGTTGGAGATGTTAACTGCAACTAACTGCCTATAACTTCACAGAAATTTAAGAAACATTACCGCTGTACTTCACTTTATATAAAGAAGAAATACTGATTACTTTTACAGAGTAATTTTGATTATTATTATTGATTAATTTAAATACCTGGTGAGACAAGAAAGATCACAAAATTAAAGAAGTTTTTTCCGCGATAGTAGTAAATTCCTCTTCTTTATCTAATTGCTAATTTCACAATCAGATAATGAATAAAAAACTGAGATAATAATATGTAACAACTTTATTTTAATTATAGGATAGTATGCTAGAGATGAATTTAAAACCATATTAACATAAAAAAGCGTGTAGTGGTTGAAAAATTAGTGTATTAATGAATAAATAAATAAATATACATTAAACTATACTACTAAAATATATATAGAAGCGCTCTCGTATTGTTCAGATAAAAGAACCTTCTAATTTGAATATATAAAAAAAATAAAATAGTTTATTTTGTTAAAAAAAAAAATTTTACCTAAAAATAGCAAGGACCCCTGCACTAAGTTCGAAAACCTGTGCTACTGGCTACCTCAGTTACCGAACTAGGTGTATGAGATAGATAGAAAGAGAATATATAAACAAAACTATTAGAATATATACAACTATCAGAATAAATACACTTATCAAAACATGTCTAAAATCTAACACAAATCAAATTCGCTCTCAAAATTCCCTATAAACTGCTCGGTCTGATTGTAGGACCATCTTGAAAATAATAAATATATTTAAGTAATTAACAAGATAATCCAACAAAAATTAATATCATGTCAAATGTTAGTAACTACCCACAATCATTGTCATTCTATACAATACAGGTTCACATATGTTCACTCACACATACACACTTATCTGGGGATCAGTACCTACGTATTCGTTACGTGTTATATAAAGTCTAAAGCTGCCATTAATTATTGGATTATATTAGGATCCGACAATTTACTTAATTAGGTAATAAGACGAAGTTTGTGAAGCTAATTTCAGCCTTTAAAGCGTTTTTAAACATAGTGTTTGTCTTTAGATTTACATTGAAATATTTACTTAAAACAAAAACAAAATATTTTAGCAGAATAACATTATGAACACAACAATTTTACACACCTTTTTTTACGTGTTCCACGTGGATCGTAAAACTTGTTTTTGTCTGTACACACTATGAAATGCTGGCACTTGCTTTTATCAGTAAAGTATTGGATTTCATCTATTGCACTACAAATCATTGATATGACATTTGATACAAACAAAATAGCATAGACCAATATAAGCTGAATGAAGAAAGTGACCAAAATATTTATATGATAGGATACTAAGTTGTTATCGATTCCTAGTTCAATAAAACCTTAGTATAATTGTACTGAAATAAATTATAATAATAAATATATTATTCTATAATGGATATCAGCCCTAAAGTAACATTGAATAGTCATATCAACCTTCATTAGCAAATGGAATATAAACAGAGCAAACAATGTTAATATTAATGATATAAATGAACTTAACGAACCAAGAGCCCTTATTAATTTTATATTATTATTCTAACAAATTTCAAAGAACTTCAATATGCGTATAACTTACACACACATGCGAATTCAATTTCTTTCTAACTATTACAATAGAAACAATGCGACGAATTATTTCGAAGGGAAACAATCAATGATAACTACGAAATATTTATACCACTATATTCACATACAGATGAAACTGATGAAAGACATTTTACAGCAATTTTTTAGTAACATTGGGTTGCATTATTGTAGTTTTAGTAAGAATCCTCTTTTTTCCTGTAATTTATATAGCCTATATTGATCAGTGATAATGTAGCATTAAAATGGTGAAAGAATTTTTGTATCGGTCCAGTAGTTTTTGAGCCAATTCGTTACATGGTTTGGTTTGGTTACACACATACAAAAATACAAATCTTTCCTCTTTTTAATATTAGTATAGATAACACCCGTGATCTAGACGAGTTTTTAATATAACTTGACAATAGTCGGGTATATTGGAAGGAGTTTGGCATATCAACCCAAGAGCCAGGCAACTCATCTGTACTCGAGCTTCAAGCGGGATGCGATCACATGCAGTACTTACATTGGCTCAATATTTTATACGCTTATAATAAATAATAATACCACAAAATAAATAGTTTCATAGCATTGTTATTTTAATTTTTTATAAACAAAACACGTGCATCTAGAAAGACAAAAACTAAAACAATTGAATCTTTATTTTGTTTTTTTTTTTTACTTTTAAAATTATATAAGTATTTATTTAGTATACACCTAAATCTTAGCTCCTACGCCAATCCTTGTTTTTACTAGATCCACACGCTCTTGTATATTGTACGTGATCTTTTCTTTTATAGCTTATCGTATTTTAGTTTTAACCTTTAAATACCCGTATTTCCCATTCTATGCCCTGAATTTCGACACTAAAAACCCAGTACGAATGTTACCTATATGAGATTTATAGCTATTGCCACCATCGACCACTAAACAATCCCCTATATATTAAGAGACCACTCAGATAGGCATGTAAAATGCTATACTTAAGTTTTGGTGAAAACCAAATTGGCTACAAAATGATTTATGAGTCACCTTAATTCTAGGGATTATTAGTGACAACGGGTATTAGTCAATTTAAAAAACAATATCCTAAAAAGGTTGGTCAAAACATGATGTCTTTTCCAAATAAAGAATTTAGTTTACAGAAACACTTTTTCAAAGAAACAGCTAAGTATACTCAATTAATTTTTTTGGCCGTAATCAAACTTCTACTAGGAAAGATTGTTCAATTACCAAGATATAGTAAAATACAAAATTATGCAAGCGCTTTTCTTAAATAGAAATAACCAGTCGTATTTCCTATGCCGATTTGACATTCCCCTTTTAAAACTATGCTTGAATTGAAACAGAAGTAAAAAGTGACATCCAATGCTTTTGAGTGTGCAAAAACTTACAAATATAAAAAGCAAAATAAAAAATATATATTAAGGTATAAAAATATATATGTAAATATATATTTACATCATAAAGTTCTTGATACCTACTTGAGTGAAAACAATCTCATAAACCGTTTTTATATGGGCGGGTATTATGCTTCTACTACTCGTACATTTTATAACTTTGGGCAGACGCGTTATTTAGTTTACAGCCTGGAGACCACTATATCACTTTGTACTAAGTACAATGGATTCTATTAACTCACTTTGTTCATTGTTCATATTAGAACACTACCTTATAGAGCTATGTTCTTCTAGCCTAGACAGATACGCCTCACGACTTCTGTGGATATCACCTGAGATTTCGTTCGAATATGTTTTATATTAGCTGTAATAATATGTGTGTTCTTTTGTGTACCAGCAGTTGAAGGTGTTATTAAATAAAGACAAGGTTCTCGTGTGAGGTCGTGACGTTCATTGAACTTGTTTATTTTGATTCTGCTTATATACTAAAATTACAAGGCGAATACTTTTAAATTTAACTGTTAATGTCATTGTTCTAATGTTACATTAATCATTATACTTTATTGTTATTATCGAAGGTGTTATGATGTCGGTATCCATTAACGTATGATTTATTAGTATATATTTATTAGTTTCAAAGTAATGATCTTAAATCTAATATTACGTCTGTTAACATAACATAACTCTGCATAAAATCCTTTAAAGTAATGTCGAAAACTTGAATTAAAATTAGACCTTCCTGGAAAACTATTCCAATTGCCCTGCGCTAATAATTGAAAACGTAAGAATAATAATATTTTGTATAAATATATAGAAAGTAATGAGCATAAAAAATAAATGAATTCTAATTATTATTATTATTATTATTCCATGTTGAACATGTCTCAAACTAACACATGGTTAATAGTTGTTTATATAATAGGTTTATACAATATACTTTTTCATTCAACCGTATGATGCAGCTACAGGCACGTCTATTTGCATAACGTAAAGATGTTTGTTTGCGTGACTGATAGTATTTGTTCAGTCTTCATTTTCGGATGGCAGTCTTGAATTTTAATATACGTAGGTTTAGCTTATTAATATTATTTATATAAGGTTACAATGAAGAGCTAAGAGCTTGAATTTATATTTATAGTTTATTATAGTTAAACAAAATCATAATTATTTTTGTTATTGTATTAATAATACTAGAAAATAATGTTGTTTTGTTAAGATAAAACCAATACTTACATAATTTTAATTTTACTTGTATTTATTTTAAAATATTTAATAGAAGCAATTGTATTCCATTTGGTTTATACAAACAAACGTTATCACGAGACACTCTCGTGGTATATTTGCATGTATTTTATTTAGTTTATAACAATTCCAAAATAAACATGCCTATATTGTTACATTTATCCCCATACTGTGGAACCCTCACGGGAAGCGACCAAAACTTTACATGTCTAAGATGTTGATCGTATATACAATACAACTTATTTCATTCAATATAGAAAACATCAAAGTTTCCATGTAACAATTGTCATAAATCCGCGAAACAACAAAAAGGAAAGACATCTCGAAATCTACTTTGACGAATACGTTATCTTCGAGTACGTGTGGCGATTGAATATTTCATGAAATTGAATCCGTGCGAGCATGTATATAGAACGCCTCCTCACGTCCGACAATGTGACGTTTTGCAAACATTTCCATTGTAATTTCGTGTTGCAAGGTGCCGGGCGAAATATCAAACAAATGATATTCAGAAACACTATTCCTTTGAGTTTAATGTTGGAATTTGTGAAACAGAAATTATGTATGAAACAGAAGATATGTTTAATTGTCATATGTTTTTAATGATACATTTTTTTTTGTCAAAAACATTCTAATTATAGAACAAAAATATTTTTCCTTTGAAAAAAACAAAACAATACGCCGATAGCCCATCGGTCGCCTATCGGTCTTAAATTATTACCCAATTTTTAATTTACTGTTATTATATATAAATATATATTTGTGCAGTTTGCACTTGGCATTTTCATGGTGTTCGTAACTTGTAAACAACAGACTAGCATCCATGTAAGAGTTACTTAATAATAGTGTTTAATATATAATTCTCATGCGATATACGAGTATATTGTACACAACTTTTAGGTTTTTAAACTTAATTCCCCTCGTATGCATTTAGTCACTAAATTGTATAAGTTTGTTGTGAATGTTTAAATAAATATTTATTAATTGTGATTAATTATCAATTCGTTAAACGTTTTCATTTTCTCACCAAAACAATTTACTAAAGATTGCAACACTACTGAAACTGTTTTTCACTTGACTGGGCTCGATTTAAAACAAATTTTAATATACTTTATATAATTTGAGTGTAAAAGCAAATTGTTATAGTGCTATAAAAAAGAAGAAAGTTTGTGACTTTTTTGAACATGTAACAGCTATTCCCACTTGCTATAGTATAGCGTCACAACACAGCCTGGTTGTAACACGCAAACGCAATCGACCAATGAGCATGGATTGTTGACGTGACGTCACAATAAGAAATCAGGAGTCGAAGTGCAAAACAAAACATACAAGGTAACCAATTTCCATACGACTACATTGTGTGAAAGCGCTTAAGTGATGAGTTATTTAACGAGAGCACAGCACAGGTTGGATTTTTACGTTACTTTTTTAAAGCCTCAATCCGGAGAGTAAATTTTAAGTACCGTCATCAAATGCACGCTGCTTTAAAACTACGCTTTGTTGGATGTCATTAACATTAATCATTTTTCGTTTACCGTTTGCAACAATGTTTATAGTTTTAAGAAATATATAACAAGTTTATTAAAATTATTAAATCACCAACAGAGCGGAAGCAAATGCGATCAGTAGACATTTTAGTAGTCTCCTCTACTTATCTAAAGTACTTATATCACAGTTAATAGTATTTAAATTAATATAAAAATTATCCAGAAAATAGTATTCAATATAACACAATTGGCAATGGACACTATATAGTACATTTCATGCTGTCAAAGCTCAATCAGCCATTTCAATTGATTCATGTTCTTGAGCATCGGTCGGGTTTCTAAAGGCAATTCCGTAACTAGAAAGCGTTAAGTCGCTCGTAATCACTGGATAATAAATTTCAAATTTACACATTGCCAAATTATTTTGTTTAGAAATTTCCAAAATTATTGATAATTTTAATCTTTGTTTAAATTATTATAATTATTATTGGATAAACTTTTCAATTAAATATAAATATACATTTTTAAAATTTTCCATTCACCTCATACCTCCTTGTAGTGGAAATGTCTGAAGCTGCACGTGATTTAAATCATTATAACAACATAAAATATGTATATTATTACACATCAAAAGATGATGAAATTCGGCCCTAGTTCTTGTACAAATCACGTGACGGATAATTTCAAAGGACCTACACGTGAAACGGGTCGAACAATGCCAGTATTAGATAGCTTAGAGCTGGGATTGTTGTTCACAACTACGGGAGCTGAATACGACGTGTTTGCTCTATTGTTTGAGGTACGAAATTCTTTTAATGATAAACTAAAGCTATTGTTTAGGGGAAATAATTAAGTGTTTAATTGACTTCTTTCTCCTTTTCTGATGTTATGCTAGAATACAGTCTATGAGCAGAGACGTTGCCATAGATGAATTGTAGTAGACCTCAGTCACATACACTATGCCGCCTCGAAAATGCTGCCATGTCACGTGATGGGTATTTCTTTTATTTTTTTATTAAAATGCATAAAATAAAATAAAATCATAAAAATTTGGAAAAGCCACAAAACCTACAAAGGCTTATCCCGCAAAACATTTTCCTGCTGAGTTTAGTATATGATGAAAAATTACGTAAATCCCATTTCGCCGTTTTAGTCAAGCTTCAACGCCACAAAATCTCCGATAGATGACCAAAATGCTACCCTACCCTCATTTCATTAGGTAGACCGACAAACCGTGACCTACATCAGTTTATTTTTTGTACTGCCTCTCGAGATTGTGCAGAAAATTGAGTTTCCGGCCTCCTACATGAAGTATCTATTCGATACAAATATAATTAAATAACACGTTATTAATCGTAAATTACATCTCTTATGAATTGTTATTATTTAATAAAGTAATATAACAAAAAAAAAACATAACAAAAATATATATTCAGATATTTTTAGGTAGGTACAAGTTAATTTTATAAAATTGATAAAACAAAAAAAAGGTCTTTTATGAGTGATATAATAGGTCCGTTAGCTTATTACAATAAAAACCAATTTAAAATGATTATCTTCATTTAATATTTAATCTATTCTTAATGCTTAAATTAATGACAAATATTCCGCCTTTATTAACTTAGAAATTAGGGTAATATTCCGTAATAACATTTGATTGCTCATAATTCTCAACTAAATAGAAAAAAAAATTGATTAAAATCTCAATCTATTGTTACCTGATTTTTTTATTAGGCAACTTTGGTAATAAATATTATATTGAACTGTTATTAGTTTATTAATACAAGAATCCATCAATATTATTCTTTATAACAGGGCTGTCCAACTGGCGGCCCGCGGGCAATGAATAAATTGGTTACTAAATTATTATTATCAATATTAAAATTACTTTACTATGTGAAAATTTAAATCTAATTTGAATTTAAAGTAAGTACTATTTAGTTTACGAAACTTCAATTAACCTGGCTGAATACAGCAGCAGTCCGTTTAACATCTGATGATGGTTGACTCAAAGTATTTGGTTTCTTCTTGGCCCCCGAAATGTTTGGTGAAGAAAATATGGCCCGCGGGCTGTGATAAGTTGGACAGCGCTGCTTTATAACATGCTGTATCTGCATTTGCTGTAACAAAATAAACCCATATCCATGTGTCGTGTGTGATATTACAGTCATACTGATTTAAAAAAAATACTATCGCATATATTTTCATTACCTTGATATAATATTTATATAGTTTTGCAGCCATTGTAGTCTCGCGCAACGATGGATCAAGTTCATTAAAACAAACGATTGTTAGCAACCAAATTCAATAATGTTGACTAAAACTTTAAATATGAGTTAATTAAGTAATAATTGATACAATTAGTAAGCATTTTAACGTGACAGACATGCGGCGACCCCTATCGGCTGGAAGGGGTAGACGCATATCTGTCACCCAGACGAGAAAGGCAGTCTGGTCAAAACCACCAAACAGGAAGGTGTCATTTTGATGTGTGTTAATAATAATACTGAATTAAATAAAATGTGAGTATTGATATTTTGTATGTTTTTATAACTAAACACGTAATCACGATTCTATAAATTGTTTCCATTTACACGTATCGTGATTACTTTACATTACAATGTAACGTTAATGCCAATCTATGTAATTAAACTATAATATTTAAAAGGGACGAAGGCTTTGTTTTATTTAAATAACCCCTTTCGCCATGATACCTATTTAACTGCACTTTACACGATGTAGTAAGTTGGACCGATTTTTACACGAATAAACTCAGAAGTCTGAAATGCATTTAAACTCGTTTATAAATATATATTTTAATGACGCGTGCATCTGTCAGTTTCCTAAATTACAATTGTCATTAAATGCAGCTAATTATGTGACCTGGCCTTTAATATCCTGTAACGTTTCATGATATCTCATGGCAACTATAGGCTTCAATTACACAATAGATATACTCAGATCAATCATCGGCCGTCAGTTACTATTGGAAACTGAATTCGTAATCGCTCCCCCGCATACATTTGACATCAAAGGGTTTCTATCAAAATTTCCATGGTTATTTAGGCTTTTCCTTGTTATTAAAGGGTAATACATTATGTATTCTGAGTGCCCTTTTCATAGTTATTCTACTGTACTGTATTAACTCCTTGTGAACCTTTAAACATCTTTCTTTTTTGTATAAATTGATTATAATAAAATAAATATTATAGAAGAGATATAGATAAATGAGGGTCTGCGCTGTCCTGGTCCTGATACGAGTAATCCAAGTTTAAAGTGAGATTATTTACAGTCACTAAATTTTTTAAAAATATATTACGCGAAATTAAAAAAAAATATGTAACAATAACAATCAAGATGGTGTAGTTTTTCATGTCTTGGATTGTATACTTGTATACATAAATAAATTGAAACGCATATTTTCATTATTTCACCAAAATATAAATATTAGGATAAACATTGCAATAAAACAAAAGGTCACAAGAGAATTCTGATCAACTTTACGAGGATTAATTCATTCCTTGTTACACAAATTAGTAACACACTTATTGTTTAAAAAATAAGGTTTATAATTCAACGAGTGTAACGTGAGAACGTGTAACTACATTTGTGGTATTGCTCGAAAATAAAGAATACCTACTCACGGACCTTTTTTCCGTTAAAACCTATGAGAGTAAAAGGCCTTAACGCCGATGGGTGTGACATTTACTAAAAGGTAATTTCTGTGACGTAATCGTAAATGAAAAACATGTGAATTCTTTTACTTGTCATACGGACAATGTATTATAACAAATTATCTGTAACTACAATAGCTGTGTTGCGGGGATTCAACCGCAAAAATGTGTAGGTACTCGGTCACTCAGGCGATTATAATTCCGCCTTTATCAGTAGTGCCGTTTGTCATTGTTCTTGCTTTACTTATCTACAATTTACTAGATGACTGATAATTACTGAGATTAATATGAATAAATAAACAAACTTATAATTGTATTACAAAATAAAAAAGTTCGAGTTAATTAAATGTTTGTTTTTACACGTGAATAATATAAATAACCATTATCTAATACTAAAATTTAAAAAACTTTCTGGAATATACAAGAACAGTTTTACATATTACATAGTTTTCTTTGAATTGTAAATTTTTTCTTGCAAAATATTATTATTAAAATAAATTGTTTTGTCATCTATGTCTTTAGTACGTATGCCTTAAATTATATTTATGCTAATAACGTTCTAAATCCGACATCGTTTAGAGTCGGCAAATAAGCCTATTGAAAGGTTAATTGGCAAACATGAAAATTGCCGCTCACCCTTAGTACTCAATTTATCAAAGTCTCAAATATACCCACTTCATGAGGGCATCATTTGTTTGAATCCAGATATAGGCATCTAATTGTTCTAATTTATAAAGGAACGAACGTTTTTATATAACTATAATATATTACAGCGCGCGAATTTGGGTTTGATTCCCGTCTAAACAGGTCAGTTTGCGTTATTTATTTTTTATGACTTTATTATTTCATTAACCAATTGAAACAACGAATTATGGCAACCTCTCCGGCTTAATGGCTAGTGCGACAGTCTCTTATCCAGGTCTGGGTGTCATATTTTTGTGTTTATTTTCAGAGTTTGGAGTCGGAACAATGTATGTAGGTAAATGTTAAAAAAATAATTTCACAAACTAGCTAGCTATTTGTAAGTATTTACAGATAATATTTCTAAAATAACAATAAATCACTTAGTAACAAAGTAATAAAAGTAAATTAAATTCACAAGAATCCAAAGAAACCAACAAAAAAAAACTAAGTTTATTTACTGAGACGTGATCTTGATATCCGTTCATTTAATTTGGAAGACTCCTTTGCTGCTTGTTATTTACATTTGTTTTTATTTCAGATACAAATATTGGTTTAATTATTTTTTTCTTTCATTGCAATCTTAGAAGTCTTTATTAATTAATTGACCGTTTAAGAAGCATTTTTATTATTATGGACAAAGTTCCAAATGTTATACTAAATTAAACAACTTATATACGTATATACCTACATATGTAATGTATATAGTGTTTATTTAGTTATCACCACTCACACTAACAAAGGTTAGCTAATAGAAAATGTCAATAACTAATGTTATTAAGCTATCCTATGTACTAATTTCGTACAATAAAGAATGTTATTAATTATTAACACTAGATTTACCAAACCAGTCAAAATGACTGGTCTTCCAGGTCAAATTAAAATTCCTACTACATGTAACATTTTCTTTAACTCTTCTAATCTTCTTTAATTTATAACAGAAGAATTAGTTTTATGAATTTTATATAATTTTATATATATTTGTAACAAATATATACTTTTTTGGTTTTGGTAGAAATAGGTATATTTAAGCTGGTAAATCTAGTGTTAACTAAATCATGCTCCTAAACAACCTTAAAATTACATTTATATGATTCATTCACGTTCGTTAGAAAGGTAATAAAACAACATACAAATAATTCAAATTACACGCAGAAATTATTGTTCAAAATACACAACTACAAAAACAGCCAAATAACAATAGGGACTCCGTACAAACACACTTCTCTATTCAAAGTTGTAGCAGCGTTTGATGACGTCCTTTTTCATGTGTAGAGTCTTCTTAGGAACACAAGAGAAGTGTGGTAGTGAGATAATGATGCTCCACCCTTACCCGATGTGGTCGCGCCTTCTTTATGCACACCAACTCAACCGAATGTGTTTAAATAACCATGTAGTTACACGGAAGCTAGTAACAACCGCCCTTACAGCATCTCCACTAGGAGTTATATAAATAGTTCAATTCATTTACTGTCGAATTTGAGATTGTTGATTGTAACTATAGGTTGGTACTCCAGCAATTATTTTTTAAACATTATTTTCCTAAATACAACAAGGTCTAGTTTATGAATACTGTCTATGGGTTATTAGTAACTGCGCAAAACTGTTACACAAAAGTCCCGGGCTCAATTCCAGATGTAAACAAATATATTATACGAGCTTTTACCCGCGGCTTTAAGTCAATAAATAAGTATCAGAGATAATTTCAATAGAAATGAATCAATATGATTCCAAACAGCTGAAACTATAGTCAATTGGAAACTATAGTAAAAAATATTTATATTCTTTTTTTAATAAAAAGTATCCTATGTTACTTTTAGTACCTCCAAAAATATGTGTACAAAGTTTCATGACGACCGGTTAAGTAGTTGTTGCGTGAAAACGTAACAAACAAACTCACATTCACATTCACATTTATAATATTAGTATGGATGTATGTATAATGTATATTATATGATTATACAAAAGTCTGGGTGTTTTAATACAGAGGATATCCACATTTGGAATCAGGGTATTGTATAAATATGTATTCATACATATTACAACAGAGCTTACCGCATAACGAGCTGAAGCTTTAATCACTCACCACAGAAACTAACCATTATTGTATTTAAATTGACTGCTCTTATCTCTTCCTTCCAATTCAAGTTTAAAACATACATTTTTAATATATTCAGCAAGTTTAGCACAAAATTAACCTTACGATAAATTATCGTACAGGGTAAATTGAACTGATCGTTATTACTATGGACCCAGAGTTTATTAGTAATATAGTTTAGGTTTAATATGTGAATGAAACGGTTATAAGGAATTATTGAAAAGTATGATCAAATGTTTTTTTAATTTTTCACTAGTTACACGATTACCGCTCACATCTCCCAAAGGTAAACTGGCATTAAGTTCGCCTTTTGTGCAATAAAGAATTTATTATTCTTATTATCAAATGTTCGTCTCGAGTAAATAAATAAATAAATCCAGTTATGCCTTAGTTGTTAAATGTCTACTAAAATGTATGTAAATAAGATATATGTAAAATTAAGCCTGTGATTAAAACTAAAAACAAAGTCAAAAATCTAGGTCTCAAATTCATGACGGTTTTATACACTCATGTTGGTGTTCAAAAGCAGTTAGCTGCCTTTTGGTTATTGTGAGTTTCAACGCTTAAAATTTAATTTTAAGTTTTAATACGTGACTTGAAATTTAACACAAATATATTCTGTTATTAATTTGTATCTTTTTAATAATATTATTTTATTTAACTATTAAGCTTATAACATATAGCTCAGCGAAATTGTGATTTTTGAGTAATATACAGAAATGCTATATTTTTTAATAGCGTAGTACTAGACGCCTTGTGTTTAAATAATTATTTAAACAATTACAAAGCTTTGCATCCAAATTTAGAACAATACATTTCAAAGAGTTACACAGTAAACAGCCTGCAGCGGCCACCACTCATAGGGGCTGTCGGTTTCTCGGTCCATGTAACCTAGAGGGGATAATGTATCAAATGTGAATAGAAAGTGAATCGTATACCCGAAACTATATTACAAACGTTATCACACCATTTAACTATTTAAATATTAAACCATTCTATTTTGTACACTAAATATTTGATTTGTCGAGCGCTTTATATCTGGCTCCGATGACCTGAATAGTGAAAATAGCTCGAGCGTTATACACAACAGCTTACTACAGCTTGACATCTTCGAGGGTGAGGTAGAACAATAAACAAACTAGATATCTACATATGTGTAGGTACTATATTCTAATAATATTACTTATTTACATTACACTGAAAGGACATTCATTGTTCATAAATGTTGTTTCCATTTAAATAATACTTACGATTCCGAATAATGCTCCAGGACTATCGGTTGTACATACACATAATACTAAGTTTAAGTGTTACGTTAGTAATATTGGCATTGAATTTATAATGAAAGTGTAAGAAAATGACTTGTTTCACAAAAACGTAATTACATTAAGCATAACTAACTAATGAGTCCCTCCACAACAACTTTAAGAGTGGTTTACAAATTGAAATCCATTTCCCAAAGTGTTTGGCGGACACGTTTTTTTTGGAGCATACTCAAAAGCTCGGAAGCACCCTAACGCCCTTAAATTGTACGAATAACCAACGAAAATGGGATGGAATGGCCGAATTAAGAAGTCTCATTTACCTGCCCGAGATTTCGCATTTCCAACATTCTGTTTTTATGCGGTACCGAAATACGTTTCAAAGCAAGAACGACTTATAAGACAATTTTCTAAGCGATTATAATATTTATTATTACATAGATAAAGTTCTTGTTTTCTTATTAAAGTGAACGCTGTTTCAAAACTTGAATTGGTCATTGTCATGCACTTGTTGATAAAACGATTAATTTAAAACGTGTTAAATAACTGTCACCGTATTTGTGTAATAAAATCATGATATCTGTTACATTTACGTTACATTAGTCTTACGTGTCTTCTCCAAAAATTCATATATAATTTATACGGTTATAAGCTGCATTATTCAAAGCACACGAGGATACAGTATGGAACTCTGTGTTCATGAAAATTACATACCTTGTTACCACGTCAAAGTACCTACATAAACATAAATTATAATAGTTAGCTGCAGTTTGCGAACACTCCCGGCATTACCGCATGACGAGGAATTTTAACAACTTCGTGTCGCAAAATGTAAATCTTTAAAGTCTAAAAGGACATATGTGTTTTACATGTATTATTTTTTTTACAGTGGTAGGCGGACTGATAACGTAACGAGAGATGTGTACGAAGAGGACTGTCTGTGGTGGCAATTGTCTCCGCTCAAGGGCCGCACTCTAGCTTATATAGCTTGGAGAGTGTAGTCATAAGCCAAGGGACAAAAAAAGGGATAAAAAAAGGACAACACCCTTTTATTATATATATACAAACTATTTTAGGTTATATTTCTAACTGCAACACATTTAGTAACCAGGTGTATAAACTAAACTTTACTACAATTCAGTTGTTAGATATAGCTTTTGGAAGTAACTGGGTAGTGGAGATTTCGGGGCAAGCCAACTTGGATCATAGTTTTGAAGTTCCCGAAAGGCTATAAGATATTTGTGTGTAGAATAGTTTCGAGATCAATTTATGCGTGAAATTGTAGAAGATACTTCGAATAAACTTTGACCTTAACAATTGCCTTTAATAAGTAATTAAGTTTAATTAATATAATTTCCGATACATTAAAATTGTTAATATAACCCTTTAATAATGGGTAATTAACAAAAATAAATATACACAATGAAGCTATTTTGATTTAAACAATAATTTGTATATTATTACGAAATTGCCGTAAAATATATAGGTATATCTGATCCCATATATTGCTGATATATGTATATTAAGGCTTCGAATAAACGCCTAACCCCAATTTTATATGCAATAGATGCTATAGACATATTTACGTTTTTACAATCTCACCATGAATAGCCCAAAATAATAGACTACGTTCCTTGAAACTTGTATTGTTATTTAAAATAGATTCTCTTGTGCTCGAGGTAGAAATTATGACAGCTTTCTGCATATATATATTTACACCCTATATAATAGCTATTGTAACAGTTTAGGCGATGTAATATTTTCGCTTCGTCGCTTTCTAAGGATGCTTTGAAAGTAACGAGATTGGTCTGATCTAGTGGTTATCAATATTTGTTCAAATTATTATTTCAAAATACATAGTAAAGAACAATGTATATATCACTAAAAATATATTAACACAGCTTTAAAGGCATACAGTAATACCCCGCTTTACGCGACCCCGTTATGCGCGGTTTCACTATTCAAATTTCGCGCTCAATTGCCTCGCATTACGCGAAAGAGTGCGTATAAACAAAATGTAGTCATCAACTTCTCTATGGTCGCGGGAATTTCAGTTAACGCGATTTTTTCCGGAACGAATCCCTCGCGTAAAGCGGGGCATTACTGTATTTTAAAACTATCAACTTAAAAACTCAAAATTTCCTCGAAGACCATGAGAAAAACAAATGAAATCAATTTAATAAGTAAAATAATATATGTACTTAAATATATGATATCGTAGTAGGTAAATACAAACAAAATTATCCTTAGAACATCCTCGGAATTCATTTTTAATCATCACACGGACATTTCTATTAGCACTCTATCTTTGAACATACACATCGTCAAAAACAAGAGAAAACTTTCCCACGCCCAGGTAATTGCGACGGATCTCTGAAACCCACTAAATTGTGAGACGTGTTTTATTCAAAAAATAATTATTTTTAAATGTCTGACCGATCTTTTTTATTCATATTTAATTTACAATTTGGCAATTCACCATCTCTTAGAAAAAACGTTTCTCAATGGTCTCTGAGATAATACAAAAATGAAGAATCTACATAAACAAATTATGTATAATAACAACTTTAAATGACTCTCTTGTAAAATTGTTGATAGTACGATACTATGTTAATAAAACCAGGCGATATAAAAATAGTAGTGCCACTAATCGGTTGAATCACACGAACCTTACAAATTCCAGAACATTACGTTCCTTACACCTTTTCCATTAGCCGAAACTACAGACAACCTAATATAAGAAAATGTAGATAGAAGCTATATGCAATTACAATAAAAACAACGTACGAAGGTTTACTAAACTGCTTATGTTGGGACCACTTCATTATGTTTGAATCGGATGTTAAGGAGTGGACTCCAAGACCCTGTTTCAAACAGAAGAATTAAGGTCGTGTTACACTGTTTTTACTTTTAACGACCAATGAAAATGAGTTATTACGGTCGTTGGCTAAATATCGAATTAATGAAGTAAAGTTAAATCTTGTACTAGATTAGTCTTCAAAAACACAATTCTTTAAGTTTTTTAAATCTTAAATTATAAATGTTTATAGGTATAAAAAGCTTTAACTGACACACTTAAACCGAATCTTCTTGTGAATAAAACAATTGAATTTAATGTTTAATTTCAAACTATATAAAAGAAATTATTATTTATACACGTAGATTAAACACCCATTAGTTATATTTTAGAATTATGTTCTGAATGTTAGAATTATGGAAATTATACGAGAGATCATTCATTTAAATCGCCTAGTTACTCGACAATGGAACAGATAATTTACTATCTATTCGACGGCCTCTGAGGCGCAATGGATAGTTCTTACATGTTATACATATTCTAATTTCAACATGTGTATATGTTTTATGTAACTTGTTTTTCAAGTGACCTAAGCGTTTTGGAGAAGTAGCTAGTAGTATAACAAAACCATTGTCACGTTACTCCATTGTAGCAGTTGTCTCTCTCATGGTTTCTAGCTCACTGTTCTCTCACTGTTTTCTAGCTTAACATCAAACAGATTGTAATCATAAACCGAAAAATAAGACAGATTGTTTTTAATCATCTCGTTTAGAAGCGAGGGTTTTTATAAAAATATACGTTAAGAATTATTTGATCTACTTAGCCTATTGTGTGAAACAATCTTAAGTCTCTTCTTTGAACGTATTTCTATTTGCACAGGATCTCCTTACAAATGTAGCAACAATAATGAGATGGCCGGCGACATTATTATGCGTGTCGTTCCGCCGCGCTTCCTTTTTGTTTAGTAAAATTTTCCCTTTGTTTTCTCATGTAAATAAGTACGTAGGAGTTTTGTAACAAATATACTTTTGATGTCGTTCCCAGAAAATTTCTTCTCCGAATAAATTGACCATAAACTTTTGAAATTATTTCGGTTTTAGTTCTAAATATAAAATGTAGATTTTTCTTTTCTTTTGTTTTTTGATTCCACATTTCTAAACAACTATGTAAGTATATATAGGCATATAAAATGTACTTACATAAATGTTTGTCATTAATTTTTCCTTGTGCGGTTAAAATCACCTGAAACAAATTAATACATTTTTTACAATTAATATTAAGTAACATCATAAATTTCCAATACATTATAAATAATAAAATAAATTAATAAACAATGCTGTTAAAATAATTACATACAGAATCACTAATACGTAATAAAGCTTGTAAATTAATATCATATATAGCCATTTATATACAACAATTATAGAGATTTAACTCGAGTACAGTTTTGTTACTCGAGTAAATTTCCTTTTCCCCCGAGTTTAACTCGAGAACCCACAATTGTGTGATCAAATTACTCGAACAATTTTCTCCGTCACCGTTGTGGACGTTCATAGAATAGGAACATTATCTACAAGTATTATCTTAACATGATTTGTTTCTTCAAAGAAAAGTTTTACAGTCGTCATAGTCGCAATGTTAAGCCTGATAAAGTATTTTTAATTAATTCACAAATAACCTCGGACACGACTAGAATAAAACTTATTTCATAAAATTTACCAAACTTCTTTTCTTTTTTTACCAAATTCCTTTTTTTTATCTTGAATATCGACATGATACACTTCAAGTATAAAACGAAATCAAAATTAATTTTAATTAGATTCGATTTCAAATTATTAGCAAATATGTGTTATAAGATGCGTACTCGAGTAAAAATCGTAATTTAACTCGAGTCAGTATTAAAATTCGAACATCAGTACATAATTGTAGCATATCGGTAAAGTCTATTTTGTCGGTTGCAATTGAATATAGGAAATTTTACTGTTGAATATTTATGACGGGTCTGATTTCGTTTCGGATATCAATTCATCTGGGACAGTATTTTTGTTCCCAAACGTTAACTTAGCCTTAATTAACTTATGTTTAACCATGTATTGCTATTTACATTTGATCTATAGGTTTGGAGACTTCGTAATTGAAACGTTACGGTTTCGGGACTTAATTACTATACATATCTTTATTTTTTTAAAGGTTTACTTCATATCTATAATAAATACATAATTATTTAAGTTCGAGAAATAGAGGAGCAATATTAACGCAAAAAGCAATATAGATAAATGTATTTAAAAGAGAGAAAGATTCATATAGCATCTCTATATATCTTCACAATTGTAGAACTTGTATGAAGGAAGTGATGAATCCGGTAAATCTACACATTTTTGGGAGACTGAAAACAACACAGCATATATATTTTATGGAATCCGTGTAATAATAACATTTACTTAAATTTGACAATATTGCAGCTATCTAAAATTACAATTATTCAAAGATCTCATTGATTAACAAAAAAATATACGCAAAATCGTCTTAGGCTTAACTCTGATTGGCTAATCCGCTAAAAATAACGATTCTTGATTGCTAACCCACGAAGACACTCGATCACGTACTCTACAAATAGAATGTAAATATGTTAAGTAAACAAAAATTGTGTATTCGTCAAATCAATGTTCTTATAATGAAAATAATACAAATCCAATAAAAAATGTATGTAAATCTTTTATAATACGAAAGAATAATATTATTCTTTTCGATTTGTCATTTGTGAGTTGGGAAAGGGCGACGGAATTCTTGTGAGGAATAAAAACATCGAGTTTTATTTCACATGAAGTTTTTTTCTCTGTGAACCTTTTTGTGTGAAACTTGTAACAAATAGAATTTAAAATAAGCCTTTGCTAACGCGTTTATTCTTTCATATAAATTAATTATTATATAAAAACACATAGGATTAAAGTAATCAAAATAAACGTAAAAGAAAACATACGCATTTCTAAAGTACAACTAGAAAATTACAACTTCATATATTAATTAATTTAATTGGTTGTTTCAGGCTTTACTTTGCGGAAATCCATATTAAAGGTAATTATTTAAAATTATTTTGCTTATAATTCCCGCTACAACATTCAATAACTTGTCTCGACGCGTTTCGGCACTTCACGTCACTGGCATCATCAGGATACGTGAAGTGGCGAAACGCGTCGAGACAAGTTATTGAATGTTGTAGCGGGAATTATAAGCAAAATAATTTTAAATAATTTACTTTTAATTAATTTTTCACTTTTCTAAAAAACAAATTACAATCTCCTTAAATATGACATAAAAAAGTTGTTAAAACAATTTTTACGCGAAGTCAATATGATAAATGGAGAGTTTTTCCAAGAGCGGTCGTCGGAAGTCGAAGTGAGAGCTGTCTGACCCATCAGTCGTAAGCCTCTTAAGTAAGAAGATTTGCCCAACTCGATACCTCACTTTAAGGCCACCATAATGCATTACTTCATTCACACTCCAATACTTTTTTTTTATTTTATTTTTTAAGCATAGTCACTTGCATGATCTTACAGTCAGTTCCAATACACCATGCAAGGAGTCAAATACAAAAAATAATAATAAAATGTCAAAAAATCAAAATAAAATAAAAATAATAACTTAACAATGTCAAAAAACTTAATAATTAAACAAAAATAATCTCAAAGCAAAAAATAATATTATTTATCGTAACATAACATCTTTTCAATAACCTCTTTTTTTAAATTGCTAATTCATTAACAGTATTTTTCAGAACGAAATTAATTAACATGTAATATGAAGTGACGTCAATTTTCAAAATTAATTAAAACGAATTTATTTCGGACAGGACTTTCCATAAATGCGTACAAATAAATTTTAGGTAAATGTTATATGTTTTTTTACATATAATAATATACATAAGAAAATGTTCCTATTTTGCCATTATATAATAATGCTTTTGTAATAGCTATATTGTTCCTAATATAACATTTGGTTTGTAATATAAACAACTGTTTTTTTTTCATAAATCGTCTATTTGTTATTCCCTTCCATGTTATTTTTGTTGTAAGATTCATAAACATTGTTTTTCGTTTACATTTAATATTATCTACCTTTTTGATTTGTTTTTCACTATTGGTTATTGTTTTTATTACTTTGCAATTATTAAAAACATTACGATTACAAATAAAGAAATATTATTTTATTTATTTTTTTGGTAAATTAAAATAAAATAAACGTTTAATACTTAACATAGTTTCAAAGGACTAATTGGACAATTTCTTTGGACTTTTAGGATATCTAAAAAAATGATTTCTAAGTGGTAATATGGAGGTAAACGAGGTCAATCTAAATCTCCAAAATAACCCGTTTTCTTTATATTAGATTTTTAGGAAAGTATATATTAAAACCACATACATTTCAGGTGTTTTTGAACTATAGAAGCCTTTTATATTTAGTGACCTCGAGTCGACCTCGCTTTTTAAATCCAAACCTCAATAAAAAGGATTTTTCTTATACATTTGGAAATGTACGAGTGACGTTAAGGCGTGTTTTCGTATTTTTTTTAGTTATTGATAATAAAACGAAGGTGACATTTTTATTTATTCAAATTATTTAAGACCACGTACAAACCTAAGACTACTAAAACTAAATACGTATAACGTTTTGATCTCAAACTATATTACTATGTACTATGGGGGTTAGGACAATCAAAATAACAGGATAACATCAAAATCTGAAACAAATGTTTTATTTATTTATTTATCGCAATTGAGACCGTCGAAATATACAATAAAATATTTGATCAATAATACAATTTAATTTAAATCATTTAATCCTTTCATAAAATTGGTTAAAATTAATGCGCTTAGCAATTTTAATTACATTTCACAAGAAAAACACTTAGTGGATTTCGTTTACAATTTTCTATTCACAAACAAAACGATATTACGATGTTAATCATAAAATTGCGTGTGTTTAAAAGCTGCCTATCATTTGTCAATGCCGCATAATGTATCTACGATACAAAAAACTTTGAAGGAAATCTAACGGTTTCGTAAACACAACTTTAATATTGCATATAACTAACTATTCTTAGTAAGTAAGCATATTTTAATGTTGGTACATTTTCGCGTCTCCACTGAATCAAAGTTTACGATACACATTTGCTTGTGTTATTTCAAGAACGCGATATTTCGATCAAAATATCGCGTTTCATATTTTTCTTACGAAATTCATTTTCTTCGGAAGAAAAACTTTCACATAGTAATAGTACTTTGCAAAATAACATTGCTTCACTTTATATTTTGTAGTAAATATAAAAATAACAAATCTAATACATAATAATAATATTGCGGTTATTCTCAAACATGACATAACTTATTTACAGACTGCTGCTATCAATCTCACCACAGTTGCTGCAAAACGTTAGAAGCATCGATGTATAGTATATTAAACAAAACAAACGCGATTATAAACGTAATTTAATCACCTAATAATTGTTTTGATATATATCGACATAATTTTTACCCCGATATAGACCAGTTGAATTTATTTAAAGTGCTCTCAGGTTTCCAAGTGGTCCCTACTCATGAGCCCAACATGACAAGGCTGCCTGCATACATTGCTTTATTGTAGTAATTTTGTATTGCACTTGACATCTGATTATATTTCGAATAGAAAAATTTACTTCAGTTTATTTATACTTGATATGTTTACAACAAAATAACATGCCGAATTTATTAAGTAAATAGATGTTTACATATAAATATAAAATCGACTACATTCCAAATTAGATGTCACAAACCACGTTAACGTTGACGTGCGACAGTAAACATTCCACCGTACTCAGTTTCAATAATACGAAAAGGTTTTCTGAAGAGCATTAAGTAAATCTCATGACTCTCTCAAAAGGCTTTGATTCGTGAACTCACCTACTCAATAGTAAATTTATTCGGGACCCCTTACCTTAGAATTAAGTGAGATTTTACCTATATGCTAAGAGAAACTGGGTTTAAGAACGCTTAGGCCGGTTTTTCAATAGCGGTTTATCCTAAAATGTTATCCGTCAAGAATACATAAATCTTGAAAAACCCTAAAATTCAAATACTTCCTTCCAAACTTCATTATAAATTTATTGAAATACCAGCCCATAAAAAGGTTAATTATTATTAAAACATAATAATAGACTTACTAAATAATGTACGATTTAATTCAATGCCTAAATTTGGATGAATATTGAAGTAGAAACGAAAACGAACACTTATTTGTAAATTATATAGTGGAATTTTTAGGGGAAAAATAAACCCTCTTCATAATATTAATAAAATTATTATTAGTAATTGAATTGAATTGACACAAGCAATTGTTAGTTATAAAATAATAGAATATGTAGCATCTCGAATATTCATATTTGTCACGAAAATTTTGTAAAAAAAATAATTAGATGAACTCTTTTGTTTTCTTTTTTGTCTTCAATTCTTTCATTTAGATAAAATGATTTACGACTTTTATGATTCTACGCTTCTGGTTGTTACAAGACTCATACAACACATATATTATGACGTCATCTGAATATGAATTTCTCGGATTCGAAATAAAACTTTATTAATACGTTATTAAGAAAAGAAAATGCTTGTTTTGTTGCTTGGTATGTTATGTTATATGTTATGTTGTAATATCCCGAGTACAGAAAATCCTAATCCTAATTTGAGGTCAGGACATTTATGTATAAAGAATTCATACGCCACTTAAAACCGCTAAAGAAACCCGTTTTGATAAACAACAGGGTGTAGACTGTAGACGTGATAATATATTATTGCGTTTATTTTTTAATATAAAACCTCGTAAAATATCACAAGTTCTGTTAGTATGAAATAAACCAATCCATCTTCTTGGGAATCATTTGTATTTTTTATGATTTCATTCTTGTTTTTAACAACGACTTTAGAATACTTATTGTGTTTTCAATCCTCAATCCCATTCTTCATTTTGATCATAATTCATGTACAAAGTGAAGGATGGGATTTATTCTAAAATATAATTTATAACTAAGAGATATGCGTCTGAGGAAAGAGAAGGTTTCCGTTTTTATTACTACATTTTAACGTCTGTTTCTTTTCTCTTTTAAATTGATTTACTTTTTAATATAATGTGAACGTTGTTCGTTAATTAATTTTTTGTTGATCAAAATATGTATGTTGACTCACTTTAGTGATTCGCGCGGCATTCAAAAGGCAAATGTCAAAGGCTCTGATGAAGTAAAGATAAAAGTATATCTAGTGCTATTTCTTTCTTAATATTAAAAGGTTATAAGTGCAGTAATGAGAGATCTTTGAAATGTTTGAGTTTATTTCTTGAACCAGCTTCAGCTTGAGTATTTATCGTGTTTATATATCTTCCTATAATTCTTCAATTATAATAATTCTTCATTGGACTCTATAACAAATATACTACTTTTAATTTTGATTTAATTTATAAATTATTTTTTAATATTATTTTGCTGACAATAATAAATGACGTCATTATCTATACAATTTCCTACTACATTTAAGATTCAAAACTCATTTATTATTAAAGAAAATTTTGAGAGATACATGAACCAAACGTGTAATTTAAAATGAATTAAATTTTCGAAAGGCTCCAGAAGTTGGGTACCGCAGCACAGATGCTTCTACGTAACTCGATGTTTCGGACTAAGTTTTTTCCTTTTTTTAGTATGTGCCCTTTTTATGGTGCGTAACTTTTCCCATATGTTTGCCCTTTTTACCGGCCTCTTTATGCAAATATCTTATGCCTTGAAGCAAACGCTGAATTGTATTAAGTTAACTTGGCTTATTAACTTTCACTAATATTTCGTAACTTTATAACAAGCCATTATATATTTCTCGTTCATTTACCAACATAATAACAAGGAGATGAATTTTAAAAACTTTTGGAATCGTCGAATAACAACAACCAAAATAATCACAATAACAAATTGTACTATCCTATATTTAAGTTACAAGTGTATATCACGTACTTAATCTACAAACCATGCGTGACATTATCTGCCTGATTTTTGAGCACGAACGAATGTGCTTATTATAAACATCTGAAAAGGAAGTACACAATACAGATGATAAAGATGAAAAGAAAAAAATGTTACACGTGTTTGTCAACAAACAAACAAATGTTCTTAATTCATGATTCTATATCAAAGTTAATAACTAATTAATAGATTTATAGCAATTAAATAAGGAAATGGGTCAACTCCCACGAGTAACCGCTAACAAATTATTCACAAACCAAACACACACACAGATAGGCACATAGTTCACACGGATCTTAAACAACCTCTTAAGTAAGGTAGTAAAAGACGTCGGGTTTATTTTCGTTTTCTAGAAATGTAACTACTATAAATTTTGTATCTGAAAACACGAGGTTTAAATGCCATTTTGGAAACATTTTTGTAAAGGTGTTTTATAGACATATTTTTTACACCAGGCCAGCCGCCACAATTAATATAATACCTGTATAATATTTTTTATAATGATTGAAACTAAAAGAAAATAAAATAATAAAGAATTTATTAATTTATAAATTCAAGTAGAAAGATTGTATACAAAAATATGATTGAAACACAACCAAAGTACATTTTTAAATCGTTTTTAATTAATAAATACATGCTTAAGTGTGAGTGCTGTTTTGATTAGGTTTTTTTTTTCAAAATAAATTATTTCATTTTATAAATAACCAACAATTAAACTCTATAATTGATCCCCAACTTCTAATTCATACTAGCGGCAAGGAACTATCTAAACAGAAACGGTGGTCCAAATTATCAGGTACAATAGATAACAACCCAACTTTATACATCAGTTATAGAGTTTGACCAGCTTGGTAACGAACAAACTTAGTGTACAGATTCGCATCAAATATTTAACATTACTATTTTTACATCTAATGCTATTTTTATCCAATTATAAACAAAATACTAAAACCTACTTTAATGATTGTTGCTATACAAATAAATAGCTTAGTTTCTATATGATCACATTGATAAAATTTGAAAAATATTGTTTATAATGTAACTATTGCATTATCTTTTCCTATACTAAGATATGCCCTTATATCAGAGGCACTACGCGATCAGAATACATATTACACTTATAACAAAATTACTCGAGCAGATTTTTTTCATCGCATTTAATAAATCTCTACTTAGTTTTAAGCAGACTCATAATTTTCTAGGTTTAAAACAAGAGCAAACTAATTCATCCATCAACGCGTTGGTAAGAAGCCACATGTGTAGTAGTTTTCTAAATTGATTAAAATATATTTAAAAATATCCTCAGAAATCACTATAGTTAAGTACACTACTTAATAAAAACAAAGGAATTCGTATATCGTATACTGCATAATATCTATATAATTCATGCTCACTTCCCGGAATAAAACATTTGACGAGTTTTTTCCTCCCGTATAATATTCCTATTCACACATAGAAAATGTTCAAACAATTGTTAGGTTTATTTAAATGTAGTTTTTATGCTGACCCATAAGCATTTGTTGGATTTCCCCCGTGTTATTGTTATAAAATATACTGTACGATTTATTTTTGCATAATAATACGCTTTCTTTAAATCAGCCATTCTCAAAGTTTGTTCCGCGGAACCCTAGGGCTAAAATACTGCAAAAAATACCTACCATAAGGTTACATCTAAATATTCCAACTAAATATTACGTAATATTAACTACATTGCAATATGGTTATTCATAAATACATATAATTTCCATTTTTTATAATTATATTAAGGCTTTTTCCTTCGCCAAAAAAGTTTGAGAATCGCTGCTTTAAATTATTTTTAAAGCTATATTTATTTATTTTTATGTGAGCAGTAAGTATAGTCCGCAAAAAAAAAGTCTATTAATTCAAAATAAAAATTCAAACATGCAACATCGTCATCTGTGTTCAATTCCAACTCTTACTAGCCTTAACTATTTTAGCCTTTAGTGACAAGTATAAATCACTTTTGATTAGAAGAAAACCTGATAGACCATTAACTTTGTCGATTGTACATATTTACATATAATAAACAAAAACAGTTCATTTTCCATCCTATATTATATGCGTAGGAACTCCCTACAACTTATTATTATAGGAACATCTCCGTTAAATTTAGTATAATTATACCTTAAATATACACCGTATGTAACTATCCTCATTAATTTAAACATAAACGTATAAAATCTAAATTCCATTTTGAATAGTAAGTAAGCCATTAAATGCATTACGTCGTCTGAAATAGATACAGCTTCTTCCTCAGTAGATCTTAAATTAGAACCTAAATGAGTTCTCGGGTAAATAGCTTTGTAGCAACGTTTGGATATTATCGTTTAAATTATTGTGATTGTTACGATTATTATGGTAATATAAAGTTCATAATAACCTAAGAAATAAACTCGGGTCAATAGCCAAGTTTGCGTGTTATAAAATAAACTGCATATTTAACATTTCTCGTCCAAATTTTATGCTTTGCTTTGTGGTTACAGTAGCAGTTTTTACAAGCTTTGTTCTTTGCCTTTTAAAATTAATATTAGACGAAGCTAATAAAGCTACGAACGCATAAAGAATAGGCAATACTTTAAAATGTAAGCTCTTAAATTGATTTAGTCGCATTTCGGAATCAGCTCCGTAAATTGTGTTCTGTCACGTCGTCTAATAAAGCTGCCATAAATCACTTTCAAATTTTCATCAAGTCGGGTATGTATAAAAATATCTATATGATTAAAAATTGTACCACTGCCACTAAAGTATAAAACTTAACTGAACCTCCACACAAGTACACGTACAAACGAAGCCCACAGTAAATCTATACAAACGCATAAAACAGTTTTACAATGTTGCTCAAACTTCACGTTCATCCTCGTATGCGAAAGTTTTTCGTGTGTGAAAATCGCATCTCGAAATATATGGTATTAAAAATTCAAAATAAAATACATGGATTATTTTCTTGATTCCTGGAATATTTATACAAGTGATGTAACAACGTTATAATGGTGAAAGATTCTGCTTAAAAAAAAGTTGTGAATATAAATATTACATTTCAACTGTTCAGCGTAGCATAATTCAACTCGCTACACTATCCGTAGCATTCGTAGCGCTCGAATTTGCTACGCCAACTAAGCAAACCCTTGTAGCTACCACGAAAGATAACACGAGTTTTTGAAATATATTTATTATATTCAAGTACATAAATTCAAATAATGTATTATTATTAATCAAATTATTGTATTACAAAAACAGGACAAGGACAATATAAAAACAGAACACCTAAGACCCAGATACAAATTTTGTTGACCGGCACGTGATCGATATTAAAATAGAGTGCGGGGTCTAAGTGTCAACCTGCACTATACCTGTTTCATTAGAGACAATTATCTTGTTAAACTCGACTGGTTACTTCATGGTTGTTACACATGAACGTGTTAGTACCGAGTGGTGACATCTACCTACCATTCTAGAGTACAATACTTATTTGTGGGTTACTCCTAAAAGCATACCTGTTACAATTAGCGGGAGTAGGGTAAATTAATGGAGTTTAGGGGTCTGAACTAATTAGGAAATCTTGTGGCGATTCTCTTGATGTGTGGCGCACTGGCACGTGACCCAAATTTATAAACGAAACAAGGACAAAAGATTTTCATTACACATTAAAATAATGTGTTTTAGTATCTGTTCAAATGTTAATTATTATATCATTAACATTAATTAGACGAGTCTATTATAAACGACTATACATCCAAACTCTTAATTTCCTTATAATTTTTCTTCAACGTCAACGACCCGACTTTTTTTTTAATCTTTTGTTTTTTATATTTACCAACAAATAAAATTATCTTAAAAGCCCCGATGTCAAGAAATGGTCAGATATACGCCCACGATTTACAGATTGAACTCTTTGAACTTTTCCTACGCTTTTCTTGGGGTTGGCCTATTAATAACTGATCTTTTGGATTTAGGTAATGCATCCAACTTATATTTATATCCCATATTACAACTCGCGGTTTTATTTGCTAAACCATTTCCAATATCAGTTTTCTGAACATACTGATGTTTTATAATAGTTATAAATAATGTTTATTTTTAACATGAAAACGCCAAAATAAATTTTATATAGTACAAAGAAAAAAAACGACAAAATTGAAACGTCAGATTAAATTGAACAAAATGAACACGATAGTATGTCGCATAAAGCCTTTCAAATTAATTTATTAGAATTATTTTATTTATTCAAAGGCAAAGCAAAACAAAAGAAGTCCGTAGTAATACTTAATATTCGCACAATCGCGTAGATTTCTTTAGGATATTTAATTTAAAAAAAAAAAGAACATATATATTTGGCATGCATTCTTTTGTTTAATTTAAAAATAACAATAATTAAGGTTAAAAAGGATTAGGTTAACTTTTTTTAATTTTATTTTTTGTAAACTTCTAAACTCTTAATGAAAGCAGAGTTTGTTTGTCTTTTTACGGGGCGTTTGCAAGAACATTGTGACGTAACACCAAAGCTTTGAAGTTGACCGGTTACTTTTTCCTCTGTTAAATAAAAACCACACAATTGTGGGGTCCTAAAAACAAAATAATAAAAGTGTATGACACTTTGAGCGGACTACTCTATCCGGATGGATTAGTCTGGCTTAAATTCAGTTTAAAATGCTAAAAACTGGCTTTATTAAGATCAAAATGCAATAAGATTTCTTTTTTTACAGGAATACAAAAACACAGCTGAACATAACGTAAAGATTCTAACTGTCCTAATTTTTTTTACTTTATTAACTAACTCTACAATATTACGTATTTTCTAATAAAAATAAAATAATCTTTTAATACTAATAACTAGACCTATTATAGTAAAAAATATTTCATTATAATTCTACAAATACTCGTTATTTTTCTTAATATTATTAATTGGGCTAACTTAGGGCTACCAACAGAGCACACACTAAGGTCATAATCGAAATACAAAAGTAGAAATCAGTATTATAATAAGCTCTAATAATTAATTTAAAAACAGTATTTATTACGTCCGTGAACTGTTTTATTTTCTGAAAGGTCATTAATACTAATAAATATCTTTCAACTTTTATATGCCATTAAGTCACAAATGATTTACTATTACAAAAGAACTTCTTTCGACGCTTCATAAATACAAATTTAAATAATATGAAAATTTTAAAGTTATAATAAAAAGTCACGTGCTATTTTCTCCGCGTTTTGAATAAGTATTATTTTAGACATTGAGATTTATAAAAGAGTTACGTTAAGTTGAAAATTGTTAACATATTTTTGTGATAATACTCCTAAACACTAATTTATTGGAAACATGTGGAATGTTTTATTAGTTAAACGTAATCCTGTTTATTTTCAAGTTCGCGAGTCGTATTACCTCACCACACTTTAGTCCAGTTTACCTTGTTAATTTTACTTGACAATAAGCCGAAGTTGACCACACAATTAGAAATCTGTATCTAGCCAAATCAATAGTTTTAACTAAAATACTAACTGACTAATCTTTAATGACTGTTTTTTTTTGTTGAAACATTTATTTTTTCTAAACATCAAAGGAATATAAATTTATTATTTACTTGCGTCTTTCTAATAATTAATATTTCATTACAATTGAAATAAATATTATAGTTCAAAATCGATAATAACTAAAAATTTCAATTTCAAAAACAAACTTTAATTATACTTCAAAAACAATGTTACGTAATATAATATTAATTATAAATTTAAGTAAAATAACCAAACAAGACGTTTATAGTGCTATTTTATTTATAACAGTATAAAGTACAATTTGTTATTATTAATTTATTATAATAATTATAATTATATGTGGCTGTTGTTTTATTATTTGTTTTACTCAGTTACTTTCATTAACAATACTAATAAAAGTTTAATAGGTAATAGGAAAAGAAAAGCAAACAAAGTTTTTCCAAACTACTTTATTTCCTTGTTTAACGTAATTACCTAATAAACTATTTTAGAGAACAAACTAACCAAACAGACAAAAAAAAATAAAGAAATTTACATGTGTTAGCGATTTACTTTTTACTTTCCTTTTTCCTCTGATTTTTTTTTTTTTTGTTGATTATTTTATATAGGTACAGACTATGATTGACGAGTTTCATGCAGTGTTCTTCTCGTCATACGCCTTTCCGAAGCCATTGTAGAGTCTAACAATGAGCAAGCGCACACCTTTAGTGCCTATGCTAAAAAGCTATTTTCATTCCATTTCATTTCGAATATGTCTAGTTTTATATAACCCATTTTTTATAGTCGCATGACATATGACCATACCTGTAACCATATACAGATGTCTGCGTAGATCAGTAGGCTTCACTATGCCGACTTGAGATCGTATTGACAGAGCACACTCCTTCCAAGCTGAACTAGGTCACTTCACGCTTGAAAGTGGTGGTACTACCTCGAGCCACACTTAACACACAAATAAAACACGAGGTCAAAATCAGATACTATTATAGGAATAAACATTTCCATATATAGATACATACAATTTGACTTTGTACGCAATATTAATTTGGTGGAGAAGACAACACGTGCATTTCAAATTCAGTTTTCATCGCGACCACTATGTCAGAACGGGTTTAATGAATATTCATAGACAGAAGCCCGAAACGTACCATAATGTTGGTCGTTTACCGCCATCCCACAACTACAAGAATATTCATAAGATACTTTATGAAAAACTCAAATGACAATAAAAAAAACACTTTTTCTACTTAATAAAGCTGAAGTTTCAACTACTGAATGCTTAATATATTTTCGACTTTACGACAATTAAGATTTAATTAATAAATAGATAATTTAAAAGACTATATATTATTTACTTTACTATCGCATTTGTTATGACTTTTAGTCGACGTTTCGAAAACTTTTCAATTATATTATCGCAGCAATTACAACGATTGCAAGGTCATTTAAATTAGTTAAATGATTTTCGCGAATAACTTGAAACAATTAGATGATTTATTTTTCTGAAGTACAATAACCATACAAATTAACTATTCATTGCAATATTTATTATTAAAATATTTTTTTAAAACTTATAATCATAAATAAATGTCAAACATTAAATAATAAAAGTCAAATATATCTCAAAATATTTAAAGTACAATAATCGTAAATAAATCAATCACCTTTAAATTAGTTCAATAAGCAAATGATTCGATTGTCATTTAATATTCAATAAAGGATAACTGTCAAATAATGCCCATCGCAAATCCTATCGTTACCGCTGACAGCAACAAACTAATTCAGAGGTTAAACAAATATTCCCTCCATTGGTTAGGGAAATAAAATAAAAGCATGTGAATTGAAGCACGCAAGGAACTACAGAAAAACACTCCACCCAATATCTGTCACGTGTCAAATCGGAAAACACATTTCAATGGCACGTGTCGCGGTAAAATGTGGAATTCCCAAGAAAAAGTACAAAAATGAGTGAAACATAAAACTCTACTCTTGGATGTATTTCTTTTTCTGCGTCATACGAATAGAGGCACTGCATTGGATCCTGTATTGAACTTGTTATATTTCGTTTATATTTTTCTCTACAAGCAAATATATTCATATGCACTAATACATAGATTTTAGCTATATAGATACATTGTTTTTACCGCCTTATTTTAATCTAGAATATCAAATGTGTGTAGGCAATACTAGCTTCCATTATGATGAACGTACACAATCCAAATGTACTGAGCACACTCCACACAGATGTTAGTGAAGTTAAGGCTTTCTGCTGACTATTAAAATAAAGGCCACACAAACAACACTCAACATATATTATATAAGGGTTTATTTAAACTTAGAACATTTGTTTCGACCGCCAATCTCCAACCGCTAAGTTATTTTTACAACGTTATTAACACTAAAATAAAATATTATTGATTTGACCTTCACAACATTTAACCTTCATAATACTATTTTATTTGTAACATTGTGAATTGTAGATATTACTAAAATTAATTTAATTTGGTAGATAAAATGTCCCAGGAGACAATCTATCAAAACACACTATGCTACTATTAATAAATATATCTATAAAATACGCTGACCCCTAAGCGGGTTTCTTTCATAAAAACCTAATCTCACCTGTTCCTTAAAAAAGATCATTAAATCTCTTGAAATCACCAATTAAAAATGGTTATTTTTGCCCACAGAAAAGTAACATCTAAAGTACGACGGTATAATTTCATTGGGTAGGTTTAAGCAAATCCACTGAGTGGTGAGAGAGGCTTTCATTCCAAATGCTGAAGCCTTATGGTCGATTTATTCATACCCTCTCTATTAGCATTAACGCGATGTCTTTTGTATTTTGTTGCTATAAAAAAATATTAAAACACATAAACTATAGAAGTGACGGCCGTATCACAAATCTTCGGATAAGCCTGAGTAGCCCCCAGATCCTGTTATCTGAATTTTTATGTCTTCTAGAATCTGATTGTTGTAAAGAACTCTCTATTAAAGAAAACATAATATATAAAGGCGCTCGATGACGTAACAATACTACAGTCGTTTGAGTTCAACTTAATAGTAAATGTTTGTGTAAAAATAAAAAATAAAATGTTTATTTTAACCTCATTATGATCGACCCTCTAATGAGTGTTTTTGTGTGAACCATAGATGAACATATTAAATAGATAAACATACTACAAACTATGATCTTCTAATGGATACAGATTGGACTTTGGACTGAAAGAAACAATCATTAGAAAGAGATAACTATATTTTTGTCATTTCACCTGCGTTCATTTATCGAAGTTGAGGCATCTATGAAATACTGGTGCGAAAGGGATGTAGATATCTTCTTTGCTGTTCACGACATCGACGTAGTTGGTCTTTCTATCTCTTATACATACATATACTTACAAAATTGTATACATTTAAAAAATCGCCGTATATATTATACATAAGTAGAAAAGAGATAACTAATTGCATAAATTTAAAATACATAGAGATATACTATTGCGTTTGTTTTAATTATTTTAATTGAAAACTTTACAGCTATTGTAAACGAAGCGAAACATACAAAATTATTAACAAAGGAAGACAGCAACTGTAAATACGAATGATTATTTATTAAGATTGTATATTTGCCAAAAGCAAATGTCACGTCTATAGTACACTAAGTCTATGTCGTGAACTAATATTTGAACGTGAAGGCTATTAAATGCCACACCAGTATTCACGAAAAAAGGGTGTACATTAACTAAAATTTAGTAGAATTATTTGTTGATTTTTCTTAATGAATTTTACCATAAACACACTTTATGTAAATTAATACTTTGAACTTTTACTAAAACACATTTTAACTTGACATCTACAAGCTACAATTAAATATCGATTTGAGCTTTGAGCTTTAAACTTTTTTATTCCAAATTTATTTTTTCTGCCGCTTCGTGATCCCTTCCCAACCTAAAATAAATTAATTTTTTTTTTATTTATATTTGCCTAATCTACGTAATTTTGTGAATCTCTTGTCTAAATTGATTTTGTATATGACCGCCACCGCCTGCTATTAAAATTAAGCTACCTATGCTTCTGTAGCCAACAGTCTCCACTATGACTTGAGGTGATGAATCTATATACACATCTAGTTATAATATACGTGTATTCTAGATTACTTGGGAGTGGTTTTAATATTTCAATAGTTCTAACTCAAAAACAATAAATTAAATACATTTAAAAACGCTACTCAAATTCAAAAGAATCTCTCCAAATATTTCATTTAAGTTAAGCTTATTTTTATATGAAAAATAAATTATTCAATATCGACGCATCAGAGGGTTTTTGTTCCACAAGTACCATTATATTTTTATTCTTGACTGAAACACAAAGGGAAACTGTCGAGGAAGACAAATCCAAACAATTGATATTTCCTCACAATTCCTCGAGATAAAAACACTCCAGGCAATATTCGTCAATCTTCATATTTTGTACGAAATAATTTTATGTATTTTTATGACCTAGTCGCAATTCACACACGATCTCGTTAACTTAGCATACCGTTTACTATCTACAAATATTTTTCTTTAGCACTTCTCTAGCTTGACATCATGCTGGATACTATCATGACAATATTATAGCTTAGCAAACACCTCCCAGGTCATTTTTACTTATTTTACAGGTGAGTGAAAAAACTGTTTTGTAAAACAATTATTTTATTGAATAATAATTATTTTATTAAATTAAAAATTAAGAAGCATGTTAATATTGTGAACAGGGTAAAAACAATTAAAACACGCACTGCTAACCGAAAACCAACTAATCACAAGCAACCAAGATGGCCGACCACGCTTACACTAACGGAAAACTAGTGTTGCCATTTGTAAAATTCGTCGTAGTGTTACAGTTTTTAATTTTATTTAAGAATATTTATGAACTAATTAGTGATAGATGGTGTATAATATCAATTATTATAATTCGATTAAATGATACAGTTAATGATAATCTCTGTAATGCTTACAATTCATATTAATTAAATATTTAATTTAAAATTCAGTTTGCTTTTAATGAAAAATGGAATTTATTTTCCGGACGACTACTAAAC
>JAPWLS010000561.1:0-205224 GCA_028551675.1 Tineola bisselliella
TCATGGATTTTCTTAAATTGACCCCAGAATTGGATCCATGTCTTAGGATCATCATTAAATTTAAATACTTCGATTTTAGGCAAGGAATAGTACTTATGTGTTGGTGTTTCCTCCGATCTCTTGTTCAATTTTTCATATATTAGCTGTATTTCTATATATTTTTCAATGTATTTTTCTGAAACGTCGACTTCGTCTTCATACTCTTTTTGGTTATAATCTTCAGCACTCAATAATAGGTCCTTTATTCTCATGTCTAATGAATCTAATGCGCATTTTTTCTCTGTTACATATTTGTATTTTTGAACTATTGTTTCTAATTTAACATCTTTTATCATGATTTCCTGAATTTCTGATATTGCGCGGCTAAACAGTCTTCTCACTTGCGTTCTTTCCCTTATTAACTTCAATTTTTCCGCCGCCATGACGCTTCGAATTCTTGATACTTATATAAAGCAAAACAGGAAAATACTTCAAACTATATATTTATTTTTCACCAATTTGTCACGGTCGCCACTAATGTTATTGATAGGATTAGTCTGCAGTTGTATTTGGAACGGTTGTAGTAACGGGTTATAATTTATAATAAAACGACGTCTACTCTCGGTAATCTCCTTTGTTTTATTGACTTTTACAATATACTCGTGCACCGACGCGCCCGCAGCGAACGGCTTTGATTAAATTTTAATTGCAATAATTTCAAAGTTTAAATTAATTTCCAACATTTTATTGTTTTCTCTTACATTTATTTCTTTTTATAGATTGTAATTAATCATGTACAAGCCTACTATATAATATACTGTCCTGTGTATATAAAAACAAGAAGAACGACAAGTATTTACTTTTTTCGTATAATATCATAACATGGAAAGTTAGAAAAATTTAAAAAAAAGTTACTTCAAAAATCTTCAAAATGTGTGATACAATTAAAACAGCGCCATCTATGAGCCTGTAGCAGAAATACCACAAATGGAGTAACAATATTGACATGTATTTCTTTCAGTTATTTGTCGCGGGTTTTCTTAATTGCAAAACAACAATCTAAGTCAAGCACAATAGGCGGACATATTCAGAATTGTAAAGTCTATTGACAAATAAAGATCATCTTAATGAGATTTAAAAAACAAAAAACAAACAATCACTTCTAGAAACTTCGTGTTTTAAATTCATCCATCCATCCAGTTAATCGAAATTTATAACATAAGATTCTATTTAGTATTTATTTTAAACTTCAGAATAAATCCTACCAAAGTAATAGAATTATGGTTACCGTAAAAAATTTAATCAATTGAAAGAAGTTATCGAAAAACGTGATTTATTAATTTATTAATCATAGTTCACTTTAATAAACTCCTTAACACTATAACTACCAGCCGGTCAAAATGACCGGATACTTGTGCTTGCAAAGTATTAAATATAATTCAATAAATTTATTGTAGAATTGTAAAAAATAGAATCGTTTACAAAAAACAATAAGCAAGGTTTTACATAAAAGTCTTGTGAAGAATTTTTGAAACCGGTCATATTGACCGGTTGGTAGTTTTAGTGTTAAAATGCACTACTACAAAAACTATAAACATTACATTTTCTCATGAAGAACAGAATGTACCTACACTGTATCACGCCCAGTACTACACCGCTGGATGTGCATCATTTATGTTAAATTACGGGACATTTTAAACTTGTTCTAAATTTTAAATATCAACGTTAAAATTTTAGAAAACTAACCTATAGGGTTCTACCATTAATTCTTATCATGACATTTCTTAGAATGAATGATTTCACTCGATATAATTCTTTAACAATTGAAGGCTCGAATTTACAGTCAAATAATAATCTATCATCATAAAATCAATTAAAAAAGCTGGTGGGCAGACTGATGATGGGTATTAGATCAGTCTTTCGTCCCAGAGTCACCACTTTCGAGCGTAACATCCGTGAAGCACTATAAGTTAGTTTTTTAATTAAAAACAAAGTCCTTTGTAAGGTTCATACGGTTAGGTTAACGACATTTTTATGACGGATTTATATTTAATAACATCAATGTCTTTACAAAATTTCTAATACAATAACAGAGACTTTAAAAGTCAAAAGGTTATGTTTGCTCTTGCGTATAGTCATAATCTACGACAGCCATTCTTAAAGTGTGTTCCGCGGAACCCTAGGGCTAAAATACTGCAAAAAATACCTACCAAAGAGAGATTATAAGGTTACATCTAAATATTCCAACTAAATATTACATTGCAATATGATTATTCATAAATACATATAAATCAGTTTTTTATAATTATATTAAGGCTTTTTCCTTCGCCAAAAAAGTTTGAGAACCGCTGATCTACGAGATTTCGGAAAGGCATATGACGAAAAGAAATCACAAGCAGCTCGCCAATCATAGCCTGTATATAATGTTAGTAAGTACATCCTTGCTTAGCTTTCAATTAAGCAAGGCATCATGTCGGGTCAGTTGGCTTAAGTTTTTCTATTAACTGTATTTGCCCAAATAAACAATTAATAATTACTCTTATTATTTACAAAGGAATAATTGAAAAAGTTTTTGTGTTAGTTATATTTATATAATAAAACATTTATTTAAAACTAAAATGTGTTTGTTTTTATTTTTGTTGATATTTATAATTATTTTTTCCTATGTCTAAAGTACTAGCTTTTGTAACTGAGGGGCTACTCAGGCGTATCCTAAGTTTCGTGATACGGCCGTCACTTCTATAGTTTATGTGAATTTTGACACATAAGCCCGTAAAAAGTCCTGTCAAATGTTCATAAAATAAGCATTGTGTGGCCTATTCGTCATGACGTCGCTGTCAAATCCGTAATTTCGTGAATGATTACGTAAGTGTTCCTGAGTAGGAAACGTCCGTATTTTCGTCCGAAGTGCGCCTGAGTGAGGTGAGGAACCTACCATAGGTTTGAGCTGTCAAATTGACAGTTGCTTCATACAACACTTTTGACAGCCCAAACCAATACTTTAAGCAAATATACATTCTTACATTATTTTGCTATGAGGTAAAAAAATTATGAAGCTATTTCAACAAAAACAAAAATTGCCAGAATGTTAGGACATAGAAATATATATATTTTTTAAAGTAGATATTTGTTCTGGGTCTATTTATTAAAAATGACATCCAAAATAATCGAATAACGAAAATGTAATAAAAAGCCGAAGCTGAGAAACGATTTTAACCGAAGTTGAACGAAACAGATACAAGTATCCAAATAAATAATTAATTAAATATATTTAGCAATTGGCAGACAAACTTAATACAATAGTTTCGTCCATTTTTACATCGAGCTTAATTATCCCAATTTTATTGATACTAATATTATTGAACGAAACGTAGATACAACATGGAGTGATGTATTGTATGGTCGGCAAAACAATTTCAAGCAAAAAAATATTTTTAAAAGAAAAAAACAATCCATAAAATAATGTATTCTATTTTATGTGGAACCGACGTTTCGAACGCTTTGCAGCTTTACTTATCTATTAGGAGTAAATATAACAATATTATTAAACTAAACTATGTTTTAATTTTATAAACCAGTAATTCTCAATCTTTTTTTTAAAGGGAATTATTTAAAATTAGTTTGCTTATAATTCCCGCTACAACATTCAGTAATTTGTCTCGACACGTTTCGCCACTTCACGTGGCATCATCAGGATACGTGAAGTGGCGAAACGCGTCGAGACAAATTACTGAATGTTGTAACGGGAATTATAAGCAAAATAATTTTAAATAATTCCCTTTAATATGGATTTCCGCAAAGTAACGCCTGAAACAACTAATTATATATAATTATATATCTTTTTTTTGTCATGGCACGAACGATTTCAAAATTTAAAGATAAGTTTAAAAATATTACTTAACTGTAATACACAATGTAAAATAGTTTATGATAATAATTTTAAATGTGAAATAAAATAACATGTACTACAAAAAAAATCAGTACGTTAAGGGATTAATTATAATAAATACTTTTAATGAGAAATTTGGGATTGATTTTCAAAATTTGACAGCATACAAAAGTGCTGCATTAGAGCTTTATTATTACCATTATATTTAATTTAAATAAAAATATAATCGGTCATTATTTTGCTATCGCTACAGTTGTATACACCGGAACGCCCATCATCAACAGGTCGCGCAATATAAAAGGAGACGCATCGAGATGATCAGCTCAAACTCTCACCACCCCTGAAAACGAACGCTGGGGTTTGTGTGTCAAATGTGTAATTATACATGGTGTTTCATGTGACGCAGTTATAATTAAATTATCTTCAGGTTAGTGGGATTTTAAATTAATATGGAAATATTTTTTCATTAAAAAAAAATACAATAATTAAATAAAAAACTTTGAGAACATGTTTTTGATAATTACTACCCAATGCGATTGTAAACGCGTTTTGGCTAAGTTAAAATAATAAAAAATAAAATAATTTATTAATAAACAATTTTAGTAGGTACATAAAAATAGCAAGGGCCCCTGTACTAGGTCCGGAAACCTGTTCTAGTTATTTAACACTAGATTTACCAGCTTAAATATACCTATTTTTACCAAAACCAAAAAAATATTTGTTACAAATATATATAAAATAATATAAAATTCATAAAACTTATGTTATAAATTGAAGAAGATGAGAAGAATTAAAAAAAATGTTACACGTAGTAAGAATTTTAATTTGATCTTGCAAGACCAGTCATTTTGACTGCTCTGGTAAATCTAGTGTTAATAATTAGTAATTTTATCCTTTTATTTAATTCCTTTCTACTAAGACAGGAATATCTTCATTATAATTATAATGTTATTTATTTTTTGTTTAATCAAACCGTCAAGTCCTACTAACATAGTCAGATCTGCAAAATCGCAATATTACAGAACAGAGATTTAAAATTGTCATTGTGCATAGTTCGTTTGTGTGAATTATTCGTTGTTGTATTGAATATTTCAGAAACCATTGAGAAAACGACTTATTTAATTATTATTATTTTTAGACGAGATTTAGAATTATATTCTGAAGTTATTTCAACAAAAAAAAAAAAACGAAAATTGCCAAAACGTTACTTCCGATCATAAGGCCTGGAAAAACTACGAAATTTATTATTTTTTATTGACCACAGTAAGATAATAGAATAATAAAATTAAATTTAATAGTATTTCTCTACATTTTACACAAACAATTAAAAAAGTGAGACCTTTTCTTATCAATATAATTTTGAAACTACTTTTTCTTTTAAGTCCATACGCTATAAAGGAGCTTAACGGCATTCTCTACCACAGCCATTCTCAAAGTGGTGTTCCGCGGAACCCTAGGGCTAAAATACTGCAAAAAATACCTACCAAAGGGAGATTATAAGGTTACATCTAAATATTCCAACTAAATATTACGTAATATTACATTGCAATATGATTATTCATAAATACATATAAATCAGTTTTTTATAATTATATTAAGGCTTTTTCCTTCGCCAAAAAAGTTTGAGAACCGCTGCGCTACCAGTTAAACCTTTGGGATATATGCACAGTTAAATGTTAGGGCACATCAAGTTATATTTATAAAACAACTAGCTTTTACCCGCGGCTTCGCTCGCATTTAAATCATTAAATAAGTATCAGAGATCATTTCAATAGAAATGAATCAATATGAATCCAAACAGCTGAAACTATAGTCAGTTGGAAATTATAGTAAAAAATAATATCTTTTTTTAAAATAAAAAGTATCCTATGTTACTTCTAGTACCTCCGAAAATATGTGTACAAAGTTTCACGATGATTGGTTAAGTAGTTGTTGCGTGAAAACGTAACAAACAAACTCACATGCACATTTATAATATTAGTAGGGAGAGGGATTGTCAAAATAAAAACAAAAGCGATAACAAATATATCGCCGGGTCTACAACATCGCAATGTTACAACAGAGCGATTTGAAGTCGTTATTATGCATAGTTTGTTTGTGTAGATTATTCGTTGTATTGAGTATATCAAAAACCATTAGAAATTGTCATGAGATGGAAAACGCTTTCATATACGTCTGGTATTTAATACAGATTACAATGTTTATTGTATAATTATAGTCATTATTCAAAGAGTAATAGTCCCGTGGTAGTACTATCATTGGAAAACGACTTTAAAAAAAAAGTTAATTTTAAAACAACCGAGCTCCTGCAGTCATTTGTTTCTCTGATATCAGTGGGCTTATCACGAATTTAGTCTGGCTTTCGAACCGAGTTCGCTTCAAGCGATTTGTATGGAAATTTGAGCAGCGCCACCGCGTGCGGATTTGGAACTACAATATTTTAGATACTTTTTGTTAATTTTCGAACGTCTCGATCTTTCGTTCCTTTGATAGATTGCTGGTGCTCGTTAGTCGTTAGTAAAAATTCATGATCCCGATTGCTAACGGATCCGTTTTACTTGTGACAGCTCAATTCGATAGATAAATAAAAATGTATTTATTAATGACCAAATAAATAGTTATATATATTAAAAGAATCAAACTTTTTACGTATTAAATTATCTAATTTTACATTATAATTAGGAAATATGTAACATATTTTTTTATGTCTCATTTCTTCACAGCAAATATTGTGAATCGTAGGTTAACATAATTAAATGTAAATAAAGCTGTATTATTACAAAACAACCGGTCTAATTTGATTTTTAAATATTACATATGGGAGGGTTCCTAAAAATAAATTCGGTATGGGGTTCCTTTTTGTTTTTTTTTCTAAAATAACAAAACTCATAATAAAAAGAAAATATACAGTTACTAATTGTGAAAGACCATTGAGAATACGCACAATTTACTTACTAAGTCAAGTCAAGTCAACTATAATAAATTTTTCAAACTAAATATAATCAGCAAATGCATCAACAGAGAATACGTAGAAAATCATTACGTCTTGAAGTGTATGATCACAATTCCACATAAAAACACATGAATGTCGAGTTTAAACAAACAATTGAAATACGATGTTACAACTTTCAATTGTCTTTTGCGTAACGTTCGAAGGAAAGGAGCTACGACAAAACAGAACATATCACAAATTTTAACATTATTATTTTAATAGCCAGTAACAAACTGATTTATTTATTTATAAAGCCTACCTATAAAATTACATTATGACTATATATTATAAAAAAGAGTACTATTATATAAACTAAATGAAGTTTTAATTATAGGCAGAGGCGGCTCGTCCTAAAGAGCGCTGGTGCAGTGCACTCCCACGAAAATTACAGAACTTATATTACAGCGGCGTAGATATAGGTAATATAATATACTATTGTATAGGCATAGTAGAATAGAATGAATGTAATGTAAGGATAGTATGTATTATGAAGAAATATAGATTACTTCTGTAATTTTCGTGGGAGTGCACTGCACCAGCGCTCTTTAGGACGAGCCGCCTCTGATTATAGGATAGGACGGTATGCTCAAAATGATAAAGGGATAGATACTACACTTCTAATAAAATACAATACAATAATACATAAAAATAAAAAAACAAGAACCAAATAGATGTAAGGAAGAGGGGAGAACAAAAAACGAATCACAAACATAAAAACATAAAAAAATTACTAAATAAATATATATGAGTCGTTGAAGCGAAGCCGAAGCGACCACACGTATCCTGATGATGTCACGTGAAGTGGCGAAACGCGTCGAGACAAGTTATTGAATGTTGGTGGAGGTTATTTTCCTTCATCGACTTAATGTAGCGGGAATTATAAGCAAAATAATTTTAAATAATTTCTTTTAAATAAATATTGTAAAACTATTTGTAATTGTCAAAAAAATGAATATTCATTTGTTTTTGTTCGTAATAAAACATATAATTCGTGTAAATTAATTTACTTTAATTTAAGAAATCAAATAATAAGTGAACAGCATCAAATAACAAAGAAGTAATTTTAAAAATGGACGCCATCAGTCTTAATTCGAGAAAGGACGGAAGGAATATGAGTAGCTCAAATGCTTAAAGCTGTTTAAATATATTTAATTTATTATACCGGCATGATATTATAGTCAGTTTGAGTTTTATAAAAAAACAATAATAGTAACGTGACACATAATATATTGTTTTAAACTCTAATCAGCGAGTCTATGCTCGAACGTCATAAAAAAAACTTTGTCAAATATTTTTTTTCTATTTTTTATTATATTATTTTGTTATATATATTAGCATATTTGATATTAATTTAAGTTATATCTAGAATGTAAGACGAATGTGCAGCGCCAAGACAAACCAACACTGGTTTTTGGCGCCAAAAATAAACATTTTATTTATTTATTTTATAATGCATACAAAGATAACTATTATAATACACTATTCGATTAAAAATAGTCGTATTTTTTATTTGATACTTTCATTTCATATTTTCATAAATCATTTATTGAGTTAAAAAAGCAATCTGCATTAACTCGAACACTAAAAATTGAATACTACAAACGGGTTTTATCAATTAAAACGTAAATTACTATTATAATTGAATATTTTATTGTAACGAATTATAAATTAAATGTTTTAAAATATATATTTCATTTATTTTTTATTCATATTTAGGAATAATATAAATTCAATGTGTTATAAATTATCGCCGGGTCTTATCAACTTGATGGGATCTACAAAATCGCAATTTTACAGGAGAGCGATTCAAAGTCGTAATTGTAAATAATTTGTGAAGATTCTTCGTTGTCGATTTGAGTATCACAGAAACTACTGAGAAAATGATAATAATTTTTTTCATGAGATAGAGACAGTGGTGTAGCTACTAAGGGGCTAGACGGGGCAGTGCCCCAGGGGACCCCTCGGACCCTGGTGTACAAACTATAAATTGAACTAGTGAAATTTTTTCCCACATTCGGAATATAAATAAACCAGATTCCAGGAACGCGACTTTAATAATAGCAACTTATTTAAAAATACAGGTGAATTCCCAACAAGTCTCGAATATCTTGTTACTTCATATTCTTAGTTTAGTATATAGTTTAGTTGGGGACCTTAGTACATTTTTCCCCCAGGGCCTTTGGTTACCTAACTACGCTACTGGATGGAGAATTATATTTTTGAAGCTATTTCATCAAAAAAAAAACTAAAATGTTACTTCACTAATCCCTACTAATATTATAAATGTGAATGTGAGTTTGTTTGTTACGTTTTCACGCAACAACTACTAAACCGATCATCATGAAACTTTGTGCATATATTTTTGGAGGTACTGGAAGTAACATAGGATACATTTTAATTAAAAAAAATATTTTTTTAAATATAGTTTCCAATTGACTATAGTTTCAGCTGTTTGGAATTTTGTTGTATTTATTTTTGAAATGATATCTGATACTTATTTAATGACTTAAATGCGAGCGAAGCCGCGAGTAAAAGCTAGTATACTATAATACTAATTACCAACTACTAATATACTGTGTTAAATATGTGGTAACATATAGCATTGGAACTTCTAATTTTTGTTCTAAAATCAAATTAAAACATTAAAGAACTTTCAGTTCCAGCTTTCAGACTTACTTAGAAATGCATGTCTTAGTTGATTTTAATTCGCTCGTGTAAATATTGTTGTTTAATTAAATTACTTGGGTTAAGAGCAGCGCTTGAGTAGGGACTGGGGAGAGGGGCTACTCAGGCATATCCGAAGTTTTTACGTGAATTTTGACTTGTAAATCCGTATGAAGTCCTCAAATGTTTGTAAAATAAGCATCCGTTGCCTATCTGTTGTGACGTCGCTGCCAAATCCGTAAATTCATGAATGAGTACAGTGGGCTTATCACGAATTTAGTCTGACTTTCGAATCCAGCTGTCACAAGTAAAGCGGATCCGTTAACAATCGAGATCATGAATTTTTACTAACGACTAACGAGCACCAGCAATCTATCAAATGAACGAAAGATCGAGACGTTCTAAAATTAAGAAAAAGTATCTAAAATATTGTAGTTCCAAATCCGCACGCGGTGGCGCTGCTCAAATTTCCATACAAAACGCTTGAAGCGAACTCGGTTCGAAAGCCAGACTAAAATTCGTGATACGCCCACAGGTCCGTAAGTGTTCCTGAATAGGAAACGTCCGTATTTTCGTTCGCCTGTGTAGCCCCTTAGGAACGGAACGAAACTTCATAGGAGTGACTTTTTTAAAACATAAATAATTGGCCACAGATATATGCAGGCAATTCTCTGCTATGACGAGTTGATAAGACGAACGTGGACTATCTATATTGTCAATACATATTCCTCTAAATAAGCTTTACTACCACTTACTACTACTTACTTACTAAACTTGCTTAAATCATTTCACTTGTAATTACTACGTCTTTAGTCTTTACAATTATTAATTTGTAGATTATTAAGAAAACAATAATTACAGTAATTTAAAATGTTATTTAAACAATAAAATTAGAGAAATGCCAAAAGATATATTATTTTGGACAAAGGAATTTCAACTTCAGGGATTTCTGCCTTCCCAGGGTAGTGTCACCACTTTAAAGTGTATAACACTCGTGAAGACCTAGTCTCGTTTCAAGATTAATTTTAAAATAGTCGGATAGAAAGTATTAATATGAAATTGTTTTTTATTCCAGAAATGTCGCTCCATTGGCTATTACTATCATTCTCCTGGGTTGGCATCGCACGGCTTCAACAAACAAGCGGTAACCCCAGCCAGAATCTTATAAACTCCTACGACGCAAATTTTAACCCTTTCGTTTACAAAAATGATTACGAAAAAGACGAAGTTAATGCTAACACAGACCAATTTGATCACGACGTGGATAACAGAAGAACGCTCACTTCAAACGGGGACAGAAATTGGCAGCCTAATCTAGTAGACACTGACAAAACTATTTACACAAATCCCGAGCCGTATATACCCCAAAAATATATGGGAACCATAGAAGACAATTCTACAATAGAAAACATAGGAGTTTTAGAAAAACGTAGCTTCAGTCCTTGGGGTGGAAAGAGAAACGACCCGTTCGTCCAACAAACGTGGTCATGGAAACGCGAGTCGAGAAAGGAACCTGCGATGCCAAAGCGAGTACGTTTCAGTCCATGGGGAGGCAAAAGAAGCGGCCAAGTGTTATACAAGCCTGGGGTAAAGGCTTCTAAGCTAATATTTTCCTCGTCAATACCGGAAATGAGTAAAATTATATCGAACTACCCTTCAACTGGTCTAAGATACTACTTAGATAAACGTCACCCGATCAGGATTCTGACTCTAGCCAATCTTGAAGGCAGACTACTGAGAGAAGCGATGCCATTTGAGAATTTCGAGGAAAACAAGTTCTTTAAGCCTGGACATACATATACGCACATAGATATGATGAAAGATGGCAAATTAAAAGTAAAGAAATCGTTCAAATTCAACAATTGGTCTGGTAAACGATCTCAGCCTGTTATTGGACCGATATGGACTCCTAGTCAAGATGATGAGGAACCCACAATGAGTGATATATTGAAACAACAAGACCCTGCTATTTACGTCGGCCAAGGAAATGTAGTTTAGAACAAAATATTATTATAAAACAAAAATTAATATCAATCTAATAGTCAGCCATAATGATGTTGACCAATGTAATTGGCGAGTTAAGCCTTCTGTGTCAAATTTATAAGATAATAATAAAATAGAAACCCTGTCCGGAAATGGTATATTAAAATATTTATAAAAATAATTAAGATTTTTAGAGATTTATTTTTAAGTTCAAAAGCCTATTATTGTGTTTAGAAATTGGGCTTACCAACAAAAAGAACGATAGATCGAATGACTACATATAATTCCAAAAACTAATAAAGACAAAATCATTAAACCATTTTAAAATTAACATCAAATTTACTTTTTATATAACACGTGCGTTCACGTGTCGTGGTTGTCGTTTTTCAGTGTAAAAATATGCAACAATGTGATCAAGTAACATTTCTTATAGCTTTTAGCCCATGACCTTTTTTTCAGATACAAATAACTAACCATGCTAAAAGTATTTAATAAGACAGATGTATCTTGTTTACTACCACGTTACCGAATCGCAGTTTGATTCATAAATCATTGTTATTATATTTATTAGGGCCATTATACACTGAAGCATTATAGATTGATAAATAAAAAAATATGTATTTATTATTGATAAGCTTTAAGGAAAGCAGGATTCAGATAAGTAACAATAACGCACTTATTGACTTTAACATTTTCAGGTGTAACCGTCTTGTCTAGTTTTTTTTAAACAAATACAAACGTTAAGTAGTTTCTTCTTGTCCTAGTACAGAAGCTTAGTTTTGAGCCATTGTAGGTATTAAAAATTACTTCTCTAAATATCTTAATTACGAAAACGTGTTTGACGAATAGGCTGGATTTTTCAAACACTTCTCAATATTTAATTGTTGTTAGAAAATTAAAATTAAATAATAAACACAAATACTATGTTTCTTTTTGTTTTATTTTAAAATTACGAGTATGATTGTTAAGGAAGCTATCCATTGAAGCATTTAATTATACTATATGTAGCTTATATTTAAATGAATTAATATATGATTTTTTTAAATGACATCAATCTATGCAAATAAAGAGGATAGGCACATTGCATCTTAACTTCAAACATATTTTGAACAAAGGCAGTAATGAATGCTAAAAATGCTTAACAAATTATGTAAGAAACAAAAATAGTATGAAAATTGCAATTTAAGCCGTTCTTAATATAATGTGAACTCCAGAATCAGTTTCAATGATCTCGCTCAGTTGACCAATCTTCAATCTAAACGATTCTTCTTCAAACGGTTTCTGCATTTGCCCTTTACCAAACATCCCAAGGTCGCCACCACGCTTAGCCGACGAGCAATCGGAATATTTAGTTGCTAAATCAGTGAAGTCCGCTTCCTTAGCAACTATCTTCCTTCGATACTCTCTTATAATGTCCATAGCCTCTTCTTTGGATCTCGTGATGTTTTCTTCCCGCCAAGATGACGGTCGGCGGCTACCAACATGCTTTACGAGAATGTGGCTGCAGCACACTTTCTCCGTGTTCTCCGGACGCTCCCACTGCGATTCCTTAGTATGTATGTTAAGGTAGTAAGTCATGCCCGTAGACCGACTGGTCCTCATCTCCCAACCCTCGGGAAGTGGGGCTTCGTTATCCTGACTCGACATTCTGCAAATTTTTTGTTGCAGTGACATGAATTAATATAAAGCAATACATTAGTCGCCTTTATTCATAATAGTTTAAAGTTAAAATTGTACAAGAATCAGAGGCGTTATAGCGGTAACAATGCCGACACGACAAACAAATTACAAGTAAAACTCACCTTGTTAATCAATAATTTGAATGATAGACGCAGCAATATAATATTTAGTAATAAAAACAAACTAAACAATAGTTACAAATGGAATTATCGAATATAAGCAGCGAAACACCAAACAAATTCACGAAATCGACGATGACATTTTACTTCGTTTTGGTAAAAAAAATTAAACGGCAATGAAATGTGTTGCAATATTAAAAAAATATACACCTATATTAATGTCAACAAATACGCATAGATGGCGTTGTGTTGACACAATGGTTCTGATTCGATGCGGATTTCATAAACTTGTATATCTTCAAGTAATAATAATCGATTTATTAAAAATGTTTTGATTTTCGCATCATATCTGCATTGTATGTTTTAGTAAAGTATTTCGTCACTTTAAACAAGCTGTGTGAATGAATTTTCTCTTAGATTTCCTCATTATTTTATTAAATGGTTTATACTGACATCTGACATTTTTCACTCAAAACTTTGTCTTGTTATTTTAATAATAATGCAAGGAAAACTTTAGCCATATTTGATATAGAAATGAAAACGTTTCAAAACACGAAAAGGAGACAGTTCCAAAAGTTATTCATAGATGGCGTATTATAATTGGTTGATAAAGCTTCTTTCAAAATTAATCGTACGACATAGATTTTAACAGTACACAAAAAATCATACAGTTATTATAAAAAATATTTCATTAAAAACAGTAATACTCTATGCAAAACTAATATTTTACTTAATATTATTTATTGAAGCTGGGATATTGCTTTATTGACTTAATGTGTGTTTCGACGTATGTTCGAAATACGTTGATTGAAATGCATAATGATGAAAATGAATTCAGTTCATTAGGCATTTGTCAATTTGTTCAAACTTCGACAAAGGGTTGTTTTGGTTTTAACCTCAAAATTGGACCCGCAACTAAAACTATAAACCACAAATAGTAATATATCAACTAAGTCCATTTACTTCTTAAAATGTGGTACAAATAAAAATAAAATAACAAACAATTGAAAACATTGGACTGATTTGCATTCCAAAGCATGCACTACTTAAATTATTTCAAAATTAGCAGTAAACTAATTGACTATTATACGAGACCACATATTTTATTTTGCTCATGGTAGCTATAGAACCCACGACTCTAAAACGTGTTACATATTATGAAATGTAGTGTATGTGATGTAAGAAGTAACAATGATAAAATAAAAGAATACTTTCAATGCAGTTAAACATGTGTGTGTATTTTTATAAAGCTTTCATAAATACCTATTTCATGTGTTTAAAAAATATAGATATATATTGGCAATTGTTTATTTAAATAACATAATAATTTATTTTACATTTAAACGACTTCTGTGGCGCAGCAGTAATCACGACAATTACGTCTCGGGTTCTATTTCTGGTTGAAAGTAATATTTTGTAAAAATTATCATAAATGTATAATAAATATATAATTATTATTTTTTACTACCTATTTATATATTTTTTGTACTATTCTTGTCCTAGTCCTGGTCCTGAGATAGGGCATTCTAGTTTTGGACATGAGTGTTATATGTGTAAATTATATAGGTATTTAATTTAATTTTACGATTGGCGAGTTTCTTGTGGTCTTCTTCTCGTCATAAGCCATTATAGAATCTGACGATGAGCAAGTGCACGCCTTTAGTGCCTATGCTAATAAACGATTTTCATATCATTTCATAATATTATTATTTTAAAAAAACTAATATGTATCCAAGGTAAATAACCTGTTTAATAACTAAGTGCACATATTTGGTCCAATATTTAGGCATATGGAGTTAACAATTGCTAGCTCATTCTCATTTTGTTCAATCATGGACCTAATTGGGGGGTAGAATAGGAAACATGCCTATTACTAGGCAGGTGTGATACGTTTCGTGTTAAAATTGGCATATACGCGCTTTTGATTCAATACACCCAATTAAAATTTACTAATGGTGACATTTCTATTTATATTTTCGACTAGACATACTTATTTACTTCACTTTTTTAAATTGTAAAATTGATGTCTCGAAACGTATGGTAAAAAAATTTATTTTCGAGTCTACGCAGACTGACAGATGCCTCTTGTCTTTTGTTTTATAAATGTCGATGTTGTTTACAAAGAAGAATGTCTCAACAAAGCGTGTTTTTTGTTTGTTGACATGGGGTTATACGTGTGAATTAAAATTTTGTAATCTCTTATTGGGTTTTTGCCCAAATACACGACATTGGCAGGATTGTCTTCATTAGACATTTGAGGCCATTAATAAAAGAAGAAGAAGAAGAAGAGGAGTACATATAAGACGGAAGATGGATTTGAATTTCGAATTTTAATTAGTAGAAGAAACATAATTTATAGGTCTGCTAAGAAAAAGTATTTTTAGTATATGTTTTTTGTTATATAATTTATAGAAAACAAGAACGAATAGTAAGTACATTGTGAACATTCGTAATTCTAATAAGAATATTATGACGGATAATTTGCAGAGTAAAACGTTTTTCTACATAATTTAATAAGAAGTTTTTTTTTACTAATTTGACGACGGCTGTTTAGCGTATAACTATGACATTGATCTGTATTCAGGGGGGCTACTCAGGCATATCCGAAGTTTCGTGATACGGCCGTCACCTCTGTGGCTTACGTCAATTTTGACATATAATCCCGTAAAAAGTTCTGTCAAATGTCAAATCCGTAATTTCATGAAAGATTACGTAAGTTCGTCCGTATTTTCGTCCGAAGTGCGCCTGAGTAACCCCCCAGGGCACGGCGCATATTATAATTATTATATATGTATTTATTTCAGACGTAAAATAAACTAGGCTTTATTAGTCTAAAAATTTAGTATTATTATCTGGTAGTAACTACGTAAGAAGAAAATGTAAAAACGTTAAAACGTGTGTTCTGCCAACTCGGACTCGTTAAGCCGGTACAGTGGAGGTGACTGTTGTTGGAGATTTATACGTGGTGTGATTAATGCATTTTTCTAATAAAGTGATAAGTGTACAAGAAAAACCTATTAAACTATGAAATTTGTTTTGGCACAATTCTATTGGTTAAACAATCTGCGCGGAGGCGTTCGACGCTCCTGATTGGCGAGTAAAACACGTAAGTATAGCAGTTTTCGCGGCAAAAATTCAGTTGCTCCTAACTTTTCGCGCGTTAACAGCAGAACTGCAAATGAGCGGCTTCTGAGTTTACGGTCAAAGTAATGATAGCGATTACAATCCTGAATTAAGATCATTTTACTACTTACTTTTTAATAAGGTGAGTGATTTTTAATTATTTTTTTTTCTTCATAAATATGTACTTTTTTATTTAGGTTATTTATTTGTATTCTAAGACCTTTACATTGAGGTTGTACTAATAACTAATTTAATTTAAAAAAAATTTTATTAATTTTTCAACTTATTATTATTTTTATGTGAAATATATGAAATATATTTATAACAATTATAAATTACAATAAATAAATAACACACATTTAACGTTAAATAATCTGCATAAGAAATAAATATTTTATATAATTTTTGCAAGCTTTTAAATATAAAAAGAATGCATATAAACTTTAAAAAAGAAAGCTTTAATTATTTATAAACATAATTAATTTAATAAAAGCTGTATTAGAAGTTTTAACAACCGTAAAAGTTTCCAAAAAGATGTCTCCAGACAATTTTATAAAAATTAAGTTATTAAAAATTCACTTTATTTAGTTTTTAAAAATATTAACTAATATATTTACCCTTATTATATTCAGGGGTAATTGGGTCTACTCTTTAAGGGTGAATTGTAAATTTTAAGAGAACATTGTTTCTGAAAAACAAAACCTCAAATGTTTTCATGAATTTTACAGTCCGTAGTCAATTGGAAATTAACAAATAATCAATATATTCATACCTTTATCTTTAAATGGGATAAGTAGAGATGAAATAAACGTACGTGATAATCTATTTTAGGTTTCGCTGATTTCTTCACGACCTTTCCAATTACCAATAAGTGTCTATCCAAAGCAAAAAGGCTTAGTGTACAATCAACCAGTAAAAATTATTCTATCTATATTATCACTGCCTACGCCAATTTGGCATGACATTATTTATTACTAAAATATTTTTACACAAAGGCTTCGTTAAAAGAAACGACCTATCTATTTCATGAGTATTATAATTGATAGGAAGGCTGTATGAGTCGTTATTATTCTTTTTCTAAAATCTATAATTACACGCACTTCGACTGAAACGTGAAATTACTTCATTAAAAATATACTTTTAAATAAACACAATTAATATTTATTATTATTATTGTTGGATCACGTTTTTGTCACGTGATTAATAGAGGCTCGAATTTGTTCTCAGTCACCAATCAACTAATTTTGTTTCAAACCAATAGTCTAGCACTGAAGACTGATTACGTCTGATTTTCAGGCAGTAAATGTTTTTCTAAAGTGTGTTTCAGGCATAGTTTAACAAGTGATACTGGACTTTCATAAAATCCTCCGTTGTCTCGTTAATTTGAATTGATATGCATTATCTTATATTATTTTCTTTGTTAATCATACTGAAATAGACCTGGTATATCTCCAAAACCTATTAACATAGTTGTCAAAGGAAACTATTTAAAATTATTTTGCTCATAATTCCCGCTACATTAGGTCGATGAAGGAAAATAACCTTCACCAACATTCAATAACTTATTTCGACGCGTTTCGCCACTTCACGTGGCATCATCAGGATACGTGAAGTGGCGAAACGCGTCGAGACGAGTTATTGAATGTTGGTGGAGGTTACTTTCCTTCATCGACCTAATGTAGCGGGAATTATAAGCAAAATAATTTTAAATAATTTCCTTTAATATGGATTTCCGCAAAGTAACGCCTGAAACAACCAATTATAACATAGTCGTCATTATATATTTTGTATTACATATATCATTTATAAAGTAAACCAAAATAAAAGCCAAGCTTTATTAGCTATTCCACCTAAAGCGCCAAGCTAAATGCACTTCCGAATTCACTAAACCCTTAAAACGTCTTAAAATGCAACCTCATTTTACAACATCACCCGTAAAACAGTTTTAAGTAGTATTTTTAAACGACATACACATTATTAAAACATCCCGGACAACTAGAGCAGCGGTTCTCAAACTTTTTTGGCGAAGGAAAAAGTCTTAATATAATTATAATAAATGTGAGCCGTCACCGGACGCCTGGCAGATGTGAAACATCGAGTTTATTCAAGTCATATGCGTAAAAGACAAGATTACAACAGGAACTAATTATTGCTTAATGAAAAAATTCAATACTATGAATTTTTTTACAGAAAATGATGACTATTTATTTAAGAAACATTTATTTATATTAAATACAATAAATACAAAAATTAAAAATTCGAAAACTTCTTAAATAATATAGATTTCAGAAATAACTCGATAAAATAAACTCGCCGCCACAGCAAGCGTCGCCACACTGTACACTCTACTAAATATAGACTGTATATATACTTTAGTATAGCGTGGCGACCCGTCGCCACGGCAAGCATCGCCACGCCAACGATCCGGTTTATACCCGCGCCAATAGATGTTACACATCAAAAAACTGTATATATGTATTTATGAATAATCATATTGCAATATAATATTACGTAATAATTAATTGGAATATTTAGATGTAACCTTATAATCTCCCTTTGATAGGTATTTTTCGCAGCATTTTAGCCCTAGGGTTCCGCGGAACACCACTTTGAGAACCGCTGAACTAGAGCTATCTATAAGACCAAACCTTCCTACATTGTTTATTCCCCTTCATTATTTATCTATGTATAAATTTCGTTTTTAAACCAGCTCAGAAATATTACATATAAATTTCCTTGTATACCGCGTGCTCTCAATGGACACGCGTTCGTTAATTTCTATGCATTTTAAAAGAATGCCTAAGCATTTTATACTTTAACGGCTTGGGTCGGCTTATTATGACATTTTAAATAATTGATACATTCAACACGCGCTATTGTACTCGCATACCCACACATACATATAAACACACACACTTACACTATACACATATGACACACCTATATATATATAGTATAGCTATATACACATATATATACAGGCAGTCCTCATACTTACGGCAAGTTAGGTTCTCAAAATAAGCAACGTAAATCGAAACGACGTAAGTCGAGACATATTTTTTCATATGTTTACATGTAAAATCCAAAGGTTAGGTTCAAAGATAATAGCCCTTAAAAGACGCAAGAACTCCTTGATCCAATGCAATGGTTGCAACAACGAAGTCGTGTGACAAGTGAATTCTTCTATATCGGAAATCGAAACAATTGATGTATGCTCGAGAAATGGTGTCAAAAAGTTGTTCGACGTAAATCGAAACGACGTAAGTCGAGGACTGCCTGTACACATATATACACTGTTAATATTGGTTTTAATTGTATATCTCGAAATACTTACTGGATTTACACAGTAAAACTATACTTAAATTACATTTTTATATTATACATACAAATTAATTAGAATCTTTAATTAAATAATTATATTGTTAGGTTAGGTATTGTAAAATACAAGTAAAACCTTCTTACCTATTCGCTTTTCTATTATATTCTAAAAAGTAGACCTAACTGATTATCAACACATTGTGTATTTGTCAACCAGAGGCGGCTCGTCCTAAAGAGCGCTGGTGCAGTGCACTCCCACGAAAATTACAGAAGTAATCTATATTTCTTCATAATACATACTATCCTTACATTACATTCATTCTATTCTACTATGCCTATACAATAGTATATTATATTACCAATATCTACGCCGCTGTAATATAAGTTCTGTAATTTTCGTGGGAGTGCACTGCACCAGCGCTGTTTAGGACGAGCCGCCTCTGATGTCAACCGTTAAAGACAAACAAATGAACACATATGCGTAATATTAGTCACATATGTTCTATTTAATATTTTGTCTTCACATGTCTATTGTTCTGAAACGTCGCATGAAACGGATGCTTCAGTCTCATTCTTGAAGGCGCACGCCACAATGAGAGCCTCAACAAAGTTTACTTTAAACGGTGACAGTCTCGCTTTACTATAACGACTGCTATTTTTATAGTAAGGTAAGCAGACGTTAGCTATTTATTCATATTATCGTATACGTATAATTAGAGTGTAGTGGGTCAAAATTAATTTAGTTATTATTAATGATAATATATACTACAAAATTAGTAAAAAGTATTTTGACAAGGTCCTATGTAAGATCTATTGCGCCACCTTTTATCGATCATAGACAACCCCCGTCTATTTTTCTGTTTAGCGCGTAGACATATAATTTATTATGAACATGAACGTTTAAAATTGCTAAAAAGTAGTTTTAAATTAAGCATTTTTAATAAATTCTAATAATTATCTTTATTAATGGAATAAATAAATAAATTCTATTTTATATTTATAAAAAAAAATTGTATCTAATTAACACTAGAACTACCAACCGGCCTATTAGACCAGTTCCAAAAATTCTTCACAAGACTTTTACGTAAAACTTTACTCATTATTTTTTGTAAACGATTTTATTAATTACAATTCTACAATAAATTTATTGAATTATATTTAATACTCTCCAAGCACAAATCATCCGGTAATTTTGACCGGTTTTAGTGTTAAATTAGCCAATTATTTTTTTGTTTATATTGTTTAGTAAAACAATCGAAAACATTCATTTATGCATGAAATAAAAGAAAACGAAATGAACAAGAACAGTAGGTGGTAGAGCAGCCATCGACAACATCCATATTTCAAAGTTTTTCTCTTTTTGCTAAAAGTTCAATATTACCATTCAGAACGAAAATAAAGAAATTTTATCATTCTCTCTGTTAGCAAAAATAACCGATATTTTCCTAGCATTTTGCTGTTACGTTTATTATAAAATAAAGTTTATATATTTCAATAATTAAACTTGCATTTCTATAACAGCTGATCATGTGGAAAAACTTACTGTTTATTTATTTACTTACTAGCGTTTACCCGCGGCTTCGCTCGCATTTAAGTCATTAAATAAGTATCAGAGGTCATTTCAATAGAAATTAATCAATATGTTTCTAAACAGCTGAAACTAAAAAAATATTATTTTTTAATAATAAGTATCCTATGTTACTTCTAGTACCTCCAAAAATATGTGTACAAAGTTTCATGATGACTGGTTAAGTAGTTGTTGCGTGAAAACGTAACAAACAAACTCACATTCACATTTATAATATTACAAGGGATTTATTGGGTCCACAAATTTGGCTCTACATCTAGACTTGGAATTAATATCACACTAAGAATTATAATAATCTAATTGTAGGCCCTATGCACAGTGAACACTGCATTCGCTAACAATGAGCAATGTTACATTATATTTTAAACATATTTTAAAAGCTAGTTACAATTAAATCAAAATAAAAAATATAGTTATTCAAATGTCAAAATAATTATTAAAGAATTATATATGTTCCGTACCAAATCCATAGATATATTTTTCCTCTATTTATTATCTATTTTTGCTGGCTGGCAACGTTCCTGTTCCCCCCGCCACCTTATTTCGTCCCGATGGCAGCACTCTCTCGGCGACAGTGTGTGTAACTAGGGACAACTACGTGAACGCACGCGCTCGGATCACCGCCGACAAATAAATCGTGCACCATCATTCTATTCACCATTTCATCACAACCAAAAGAAGGATCACTACCACATTTACTTCTATTATATTTTTATTATTAACTTAACATTCACATATGAAATTAGTTAACACAAAAACTTACAATTTCATTTCGTATCTATTTTTGATTATTTTAATTTGCACATCTTGATCGCAAGATTGTAAAGGATGTCGGATTAAAATTTAAGCCGTTTAAAGTATTTTAAATTAGACAAATCATATCCGTAAATAACCCGAGAAAACACTACACTAAAAATAATTATAACGAATGCTTCTGGCTCGAATTATTTTAAATATTTAACCTAATATTTCATAAATATAAACCGGGTTTCGTAATGCTTTTAAAGTAAATTGATTCAAATTTGAATAAAAACAGCTTTTTCAATAATTTAACATTGAAACGTGGAATTCGAGAACTTTCTATTTATATTAAATTTTTTCGATAAATTTCAATTTTTATCTGTATTACTGATCGTAAATTCTAATATGTAGTATAACGGTAAATAGTTTTGAAATTGTAAGAAATTTTACACCTAAAATGAATAAATATTCAAATATATTAAGAAAATAAGTTTGAGGAAAGAAAGAAGAACTATCTTACACGAATCCAATTGCTTTTCCAGGCAGGCCTGTCCGTCGTATGATGGTATCTCAACAAACGTTTAATTGTTTCGATTGTACTAATAACTTTTATGCCCGCATTCAGAAATTACGTTCAAACATAGTTTCAAAATATTAATATACAAACAACAGAAAAACAATGCAAACTGGATATTTGATATATAAGTATATGCAACATATTACTATTTGGCGAAGGAAAAAGCCTTAATATAATTATAAAAAACTGATTTATATGTATTTATAAATAATCATATTGCAATGTAATATTTAGTTGGAATATTTAGATGTAACCTTATAATCTCCCTTTGGTAGGTATTTTTTGCAGTATTTTAGCCGTAGGGTTCCGCGGAACACCACTTTGAGAATGGCTGGTATAATAGTTGCAATGTTTAAAGATATATTATTTATTAGTAAATAATTATTACTGCGTAAAATGGAATAATATGCATTACTTATCAGCTGATCATATGTCAAACTAAGCCTAAGTTTTTTGGTACCGTAATTATGTACTATTTCAATAGAAGTCTACTAGTAAAACTTAATTATTAATTCCTTTAAAATAACATTTCTATTTTAATATAATTCCGTATCATTCCCTTTCTACCTACCAATTTCATATTAATCCTTCTTCTGGTCCATTTAATATTTTCTACAACGAAAAAAAAATGTCCAATTTATTTGAAATACCCAATCGTTTTAGATTCACCCCTTTCTTAAGTTATTACAATGTTTAAATTATTTCTTTTATACGATATTTAACACTAGATTTACCAGCTTAAATATACATATTTCTACCTTATAAATATATTTCTACTTTATAAATATATTTGATGCCTGGGAGGATTCGCATGATGCTGTTGGCATCTTCTGTGACCTATCCAAGGCGTTTGATTGCGTCGATCACGAGACTCTTATTCGGAAATTAAGCTACTATGGCATTAAAGATAATGCGTTAGGGCTTCTCAATTCATATTTAAGCGACAGGACGCAAAGAGTGGCTGTAAATTGTGCAACATCTTCTGGCTCTAGGGTTAAAATGGGTGTCCCAGGGTTCAATCCTTGGTCCTTTCTTGTTTTTGGTTTATATAAACGATTTACCGTACCTAGTTCGTGGACTTCTGGATATTGTCTTATTCGCTGATGATACTTCCTTGATTTTTAAAATTAATAGGAAAAAGAATACTTTTGACGATGTGAATACTGCGCTTTCAGAGGTACACAACTGGTTCACGGTTAACAACCTGGTACTTAACGCGAAGAAGACCAAATGTATTAGATTTTCCCTTCCAAATGTACAGAGAGGAAGTACCGAAATTAAGCTCAACGGACAGGACCTTGCAGTCGTAGATGATACCATATTTCTGGGAATCACCTTGGACTCTAAACTTCAGTGGGGGCCTCACATTTCATCGTTGTCAAAGAAATTAAGTTCAGCGGCCTATGCAGTTAAAACAGTGCGACGTCTCGCTGATGTTGATACTGCAAGATTAGTTTACTTCAGCTACTTCCATAGTATTATGTCTTACGGAATCCTTTTATGGGGTAGCGCAGCTGATATCGAATCGATCTTCATTTTGCAGAAACGGGCAGTGCGCTCAATTTACAATCTGAGCTCCCGTACCTCACTTAGGGAACGATTCAAGGAGTTTAACATCCTCACAGTTGCATCACAATTTATTTACGAAAATATCATTTATGTACATAGGAATAAGAATTATTTTAATAGAAATTCTGATATACAATCTCGAAATACTAGAAGCAGTGACAAATTGGCAGTACCTTATTTTCGCTTGTCAAAAACCCGTAAATCGTTTATAGGAGTGGGGATCAGAATGTATAACAAATTGCCCAATGACTTAACAAGTCTGCCCACTCCTGCTCTGAAAAAGATTGTAAAGCAGACGCTAATTAAAAAGGCTTATTACAGAATTATTGATTATATGAGCGATGGAAAGGCGTGGTTAAGTGTTTGAGCCTGACTTACTGTTGGCTTACTAGAAGGATTATATTTTTTTTACTGTATTTAATGTTGTATAGGTAGCTATATATTTTTTATTTTATTTTTAAAAAAATATTTTTATATACATATTATTGGACATATATATGTATTTTATATACATATATGTTATTAATTTGACATTTATTGTAACCACTGTGTAATATGATTTATAAATTGTTATTCACTTTTTTTTTCTGAATTAAAATTCAGTTTTTTTTTTATTATTATTACTTTATGTACAGGCTATGATTGACGAGTTTCTTGTGATATTCTTCTCGCCATACGCCTTCCCGAAGTCACGATAGAGTCTAACGATGAGCAAGTGCACGCCTTTAGTGCCTATGCTAATAAACGATTTTCATTTCATTTCATTTCATTTCATTTCATTTCATTTCATTTCATTTCTACCAAAACCAAAAAAGTATATATTTGTTACAAAAATAATATATAATTCATAAAACTAATTCTTCTGTTATAAATTAAAGAAGATTAGAAGAATTAAAGAAAATGTTACACGCAGTAGGAATTTTAATTTGATCTTGCAAGACCAGTCATTTTGACTGGTCTGGTAAATCTAGTGTTAAATTTTTTTTCTTGTAATAATAAAAAATGTCAAATTTATACTGTGCATTTCATTTTTGTAAATTCAGCTGCATAATGAAGTGTAATGCATCTGACAGCTCCGAGTGTACATTATTATGCAAGCTCCCAAACTTTGAAAGCGAAACACAACTTGTCACTTACCTAATTGCATGCGATAACCAAAAATTAGAGCCGTCTCTGAAAGCTTAAGTCTTCAGGGACTCTACTAATGCAATAAGCCAACCACAAAACTATATTATCTGTGAATCGTTATGTAAGGAGTTACTGAATTATTTATACACTTTCGATCACAATTATTAGGATCGTCGCATTGGAGTTGTGTATATTTTTTAAAATTCGAATATAAAATAAAAATGTTGACTGCCTCCGTGGTGTATTTATTATTGACGATGTAAGAGGTTTTAGGTTGTAAAAATATTTTGTGTTTAAACAATAGTGGTCCTAACAGTGCGTCTAATAAAAATGCGTTTACGGATTTCCTACCTAACATATCTGGTCACATCATATCTATCAATGACCACAATGGTTTTAGTTTCTTTGTTTTTAAAAAATACGAATAAAATAATAAACGCAATGGTGAATGGAAGGCCATTAAAAGTCTTAATTATTTAAATATCCAGCGATGTCTCCGTAACTTTGTTTGTGAGTGTAAACAATGAATTAATAAAGACAGTTATTATTATCTATGTCAAATGCCAGTTTTAAATTCCAATGGGAATTTCTATGAAGGACTAATTGAAATATATCATCACATTCAGTTAGTACAAATTCGTATTTCTATAATATTAAATATCTACTTTATACCTTAGAGAATAAAGCGGTATATTGAAAAGTATCTTTAATCATAGTTATAGTCATATTTGTGGTTAAACACGTACATTATGCGTTATATATAGTATCGTGTTTGTTTTGATTAATTTGATGCGATGTTTCGAATGATTTGCAGACATCGTGGTTGCTGCGAAATCTGTTTTTAATTTTAAATTAAATCAATAAGATATTCGACGAGTTCAATCAATATGTCTAATAATTAATTTTGATTATAAAAAATAAACTAAAAATATCTGATATCGTAATAAAAAATTATTGAATTCTAAACTGAATAATTAAAAATGCACTTTTTACATACCTAGATTATAGAAGCAAGAATGCAAAGATTGATTATTGGTCCAAATATACCAGATATATATATGGCGAGTTTCTTGTGGTCTTCTCGTCATACACCTTTCCAAAGCCATTATAGATTCTGACGATGAGCACGCCTTTAGTGCCTATGCTAATAAACGATTTTCATTTCATTTAAAAGATGCGGTCATGCCGCCATCTCCTTACTCACTTACTCTTATCTTTTCTTTCTCTATTATTAAGTAATAAATAAATAAATGCGGTCATAGGAAGGAAAGTTAAGGGTGTTTGAATAAAGTAGATTTAAAAGGAACCTGAAAACCTGTAAGTAGATATCTAGAGGTTTTTTCTTTCAGTAACTTTAAAGTGCCCAAGCCTAACCTTTGTTCAGGAAAGGAGATTTACATTGGTAACGTATTCTTGTTTAAATTGATATTGAATTTTAAAACTTTAAAATAAAAACGTATCAGTTTTAATCTATATATATAAAACTCAAAGGTGACTGACTGACATAGTGATCTATCAACGCACAGCCCAAACCACTGGACGGATCGGGCTGAAATTTGGCATGCAGGTAGCTGTTATGACGTAGGCATCCGCTAAGAAAGGATTTTGATCAATTCTACCCCCAAGGGGATAAAATAGGGGATGAAAGTTTGTATAAATCTTATTAGATTTTCGACTGATTGAACTGAAATTAAAGATTGGAGTTACTATGATGAAGACGTTTTTACACACGGTAAACAAAAATAAAGCCGCAAAAACTATACCTAATTATACTTCTCAACGGGAGCGAAGCCGCGGGCAACAGCTAGTGTCAATATAAAACATTATTTCTCTATTCTACAAACAATTATTATAATTAAAGTTCGGTCTAATTGCGTACCTAGATATAGCATCCGTCATTTGTCATGTGAAAATGGTGTATCATGAAAATAATTAAATAAACTATTCAACTATTCACGGATATATTATATAGAAAATAGGATATATGTAGAGTTTAAAGCTAACATTATATTGTTCAGGCTATAATTGACAAGTTTCTTGTGATTTCGTCTCGTCATATGCCTTATAGTGCCTATGCGTAAGAGCCTACAGGCAACATTTTTATATGATGATTATCTACTTTTTCATTTGTTAATTATTTTATGTACAGGCTATGATTGACGTGTTTCTTGTGGTCTTCTTCTCGTCATACGCCTTTCCGAAGCCATTGTAGAGTCTGACGATGAGCAAGTGCACGCCTTTAGTGCCTATGCCAATAAACGACTTCAATTTCGTTTCATTTAAACCCGGGTGAAGTACGTAATGTGTTATTTTACAGACAATAAAAGCTGATAATAATTAAAGAAGTAAATAGCTTCAGCTGTTTTGATCAGTGGGCTTATACGAATTTAGTGGCGCTGCTCAAATTTTTATACAAATCGCTTGAAGCGAACTCGGTTCGAAAGCCAGACTAAAATTCGTGATAAGCCCACAGTTAACAAGAATAACCCTGCAGGTAAAAACGCTTACGAAACAAACTAGTGTTTTGAAGGGTTAAGCCAACACTACTGGATGACGTATCATTGAAAAGGGATTTTTATGTTCATGGAGATTAACTGGGATACAGCGGGAATTATTTTGTAATTTATCAAACAAATGAAGTATAAATAATATGTAGTAATAATCTACGAAAAGATATGAGGAACTGTTATCGAAGTGAAATGCTAATATATATGCTTACACTTGCTAATCGTTTTATTCTACCATGGCCTCGGAAATGCGTATGACGAGAAGACAATAAGAAACTAGTTAGTACTAGCCTGTTACTGTACTAGTTACTAGCCTGTATATAAAGAAAAAATCGGTTGTCTGTAAAGTCGGTTTACTGACGATAGTTGAACGTGACAACGTCTTAAGAAAATACTGATGAAATGGTAGGTAGCATTTTTCAAAAGAAAATTTTAATTTCATTTGTTTAATAGATTTGTATGTATATAGAGAAGGAGGTAATTGGAAATCACAATGAAATTGATCAAGATCAAGATCACTTCAAGCATAACATGGAACGCCTCAGAGCGAGGTAACGCCGCATGAGTCATGTTTTTTCGTGCGTGCAGCCGGCTCAATCGAATTATAAGACGTTGTCACGTCAAAAACGGAATTTTAATTTAAAATTTAAAAACCTGTGTGGTTGCACCGTGGATCTGATGTAATTTTAATTCTTGTGATTTATGAATCATATTTACTACTTTACTGAATTAAAATTCAGTTTTCTTTTTAAATTATTTTATGTACAGGCTATGATTGACGAGTTTCTTGTGGCATTCTTCTCGTCATACGCCTTTCCGAAGTTATATTAGAGTCTAACGATGAGTAAGCGCACGCCTTTAGTGCCTATGCTAATAAACGATTTTCAATTCAATTCTTTAATTATGGACCACCAAAATGACAACATCCGTGAAACTTATTATTATAATGAAAAGAGCTTTATCAAATTGTACACATTTAAGCCGGCATGTTGGAGATGAATGTTGACAAAAACACCTTTATGATAGCAGCTGTCTCCACATTGTAGCTTAATATCATATGACGTATATATCTGAGAAAAGCTAACAAAAAACAAATGAAAATATGAAAATTAATACAAACGCGTGAACTAAAAGATTTTCTTCGTAATTAAAATTAAGAAATTAAGTTTTTAACAAGATTACTTTCAGAGTGCGATTTTTAATTGCATCTTGTAATTGTTTAACTTCAGGTTAGTGGGCGAGTCTTACTTAACCTACGCTCAAATTAGAAAAAAAGTAGATTTTAATGGCTAAAATTACCAAATCTCGCAGACTCTTATCAAATTTAAAAAATTATAACTCAGTCTAGCCGCAAGCAATCCAGAGCGTCTAGATCAGTGTTTCCCAACGTTCCCACGCCCCACAGAGCCGGGGGGTCAATTTGATTGTTAAGGGGGGGGCAATTCAAAAATGGACTCGACACTAGTTTAACCCTTTCGCTCCGGCCCATTTAAATGCAAGATTTCGGTGCCAAATTTAACGAAAAAAGCAAATTCTTAAATAATTGCGATAAATAGGTGTAATTTCGCTTGACGAGACTAAAATATCAACTGGGTGTTGGGTTACATTGGGGGGCATAAGGATTTTAGAAAGACTAAGGTGGGACATGGCACAAAAAAGGTTGGGAAACACTGATCTAGATTGACCGAACTCGCTCCCGGCTACATCCAAGCTGTGGGCTTATCACGAATTTTAGTCTGGCTTTCGAACCGAGTTTGCTTCAAGCGATTTGTATGAAAATTTGAGCAGCGCCACCGCGTGCGGATTTGAAACTACAATATTTTGGATACTTTTTGTTAATTTTCGAACGTCTCGATCTTGCGTTCATTTGATAGATTGCTGGTGCTCTTTAGTCGTTAGTAAAAATTCATGATCCCGATTGCTAACGGATCCGTTTTACTTGTGACAGCTCGATTTGAAAGCCAGACTAAATTCGTGATAAGCCCACTGATCCTGAAACGACATACAGGACTAATAACAATTACCACTATGCCTACCACTCTTTAATTTCTAAAATACATTCCATAGTGTCTATACAACGAACTTATATTAAAAGTTTATAACAATAAAATTGAAAAAGTTTTTTAAACAGAACAAACGTTCAATTGAACAGGGTTTTTTTGTTAGCGTTCATTTATTGGAAAGTTTAAAAAAACATGTCCATTTACAATAGAATAAAGTTTTTCTTTTAAACTAGTAATTTTTATAAAACTTAGTTTACCTTATGTAACTTAGAGTATTGGCAATTATATTAACAGAAATTGACATTACAATATTTATTATAGAAAATATAGACTTGTTATATAAAATATAAATATAGAGGGTAGTGATATAAATCTTTTATGTGAATTGTATAATTTTAACTTTTTAATTTTATGTTTATTTTTTTAACTTATAACATGTCAATAATTTTTTTTAATAATATTGTGCCGAGAGTTCTTAAACGAGATGAAAGCCTAACACAATTTAAAAATAAATTAAAGGCATATTTGATTTTAAAATGCTTTTATTCTATTGACGAATACCTCAATGATTCGAAACGGTAAATGAAATTTAGTTTATTAATTTAAATTGTTTATTGTTATTATTATTATTATTGTTATTATTATTTTTAATTTATATTTTATTGTTATTATTATTATTATTTTTTAATTTATATTGCTCTGCCCTGACCGGGTGTCACATTTGACACTGAATAATATATGACATCTGAAATAATTGTGACATGCAATAAAAACATTTGAATTTGAATTTTAATGAATTTTTTCGTATCATATCTATCACTAGGTAATATACATTATTATGAAAGTGATTATAATTTTTATACTATTAAAATCTGATAAATTTGTATAATATAAAAGTCATGTCTTTGATTGTTATTTGCTTAACACGGCCGCCATTTTGAATTTTGGAAAAAACAAAAGAACGGCAGTCGCGTCTGGAATAGGTAGTCGTGCGGATTGCCGCGAAAAGTGCAATTAGATAAAGATATCTAATGTTTATTTCAACTATTTGTATAGCTTTTAACAATTACTATTGTAAAAAAATGCATTTGATTGTAAATATTTACAATACAGAAGATTCAAATACGTTTGCGACTTTATCTCAATGATAAAGAGAGGTATTCACGCCGACTGTTGCTCGTATCAAAATGTCATGCGTGTGAACAAATATAAAACACAAACATGCATCATGTTAGCGGGAACTGGAATAGAAAGAAAAAAAAATACTTAGACAATAAATCTATAGATAAAACGTCAGTAATAAATCGATGATGTTTTTTAAACTTTGCAGCTATCGTAGTGGAGTTATTGAGATTTTGATAGGAATAGTTAACGGTCTTGCATCTTATTGTATTTAAGGTTTTCTAATTCTCCAATAACATTACTTAAAACAATTGAATTAGAAAATTAAAAGGTATTTGAAAGTCTCCCGCTACTATGACGTCAATTCTCAATGTAAATAAGCCTTTTAGTAGTAAAACGTTTGCATGTGCCTCTATTCCTCTGTGCTTGCTGTTTGTGAATAATAATAAATATTATATGAGCCAAGTCGTCCTAGTACCGGCTTATTCTGATGCATTTAAAAAACGAATTCATATCGAAAACGGAAATGGAAATAGATACAAACCTCTAACCCTAAACTATCATGATCGAAATCAAATCCCTTACAATTACATGCCTGGCCGGAGGTTTTTTTTTAAAAAAAAAGAAAAAAATTGATTTTCAAAAATCATTCCATAACGAAAGATATGGAATAATAGTAGTTAATTTAATTGGAGAATTATGTATGGCGATTACTAAATTTAAACATCGGATTAATTGATATTAAATAATTAAATTAATTAAATCATGTTCGAAAGACAACAAGACATCATTACGCATAAATATTGTTATTCTAATAAATGATTCTATAGAGTCCAATTCGATTTAATCAACAATCTAAAAAGCACCAAGAATATACCTATAGGTTTGCCGTTTTTTTATTACTACCTGCTTGTCTATACAGAGGGACCCAGAAGATACGTGATCATTGCTCTGGTATTGTTTTATGTTACATTGTAATATAGTGTTTTTTCGTTTATATATTTATGCCTAAACCAATTTTACGGATGGTATTTACTGTTTTATTTACTTGAAATCATTTGTATCGTATTTTTTATAGCTGCAACTGTTAAAAAAACGTCCCCCTTTTTTATGATTAAAACTTAATCAAGTCTACATTATTTAGACGACTGGATTTCAAGGGTTTCTTGTGGTCTTCTTCTCGTCATACGTCTTGATGAGCAAGTGTGCGCCTATAGTTTCTATACTAATAAATTATATTTATTCCATTTCTTAAATAAATAGAGACATATATATCTAACTAGCTGTTGCCCGCGGCTTCGCTCCCGTTAAGAAGTATTATTATTAATTAGGTATAGTTTTTGCGGCTTTGTTTGTGTTTAGCGTGTGTAAAAACGTCTTCATCACAGTAACTACAATCTTTAATTTCAGTTCAATCAGTCGAAAATCTAATAAGATTTATACAAACTTTCATCCCCTATTTTATCCCCTTAGGGGTGGAATTGATCAAAATCCTTTCTTAGCGGATGCCTACGTCATAACATCTACCTGCATGTCAAATTTCAGCCTGATCCGTCCAGTGGTTTGCGCTGTGCGTTGATAGATCACTATGTCAGTCAGTCAGTCACCTTTGAGTTTTATATATATAGAGATATAACACTAAGATGAGCAATTTCAAAGCTAGATATATACATATATAGATTTGATATATAAACCTATTAACAGATCGGAAATAACAAAGCTAGTGAAATAAGGTTGTGCATACACATGAACCGAACGTTTTCTGACAAAATGTGGACGAAAGCTTTTACGAATTTTGTTACGTTATAGGTTCCAAGTTCAATAGAGTATAGTTAGCAGAAATCTTCTCGATTAGTCCTGAAGGAGACAAGTTTTTGGCCAACAGTAGAACATCAGATATTAAATAAAATTAAATTGTTTTATTTCTCATAGGCCCTTCTGGCTTTTGGATGTAATCAGATCTACGAAGTAATCACAAGATACTCGCTAATCATGGTCTGTACAATATAATGTTAGTACGAGGTACATTTTTGCTTAATATAAATAAAGTTAATAATTAAATATGTATAACATGTATACTATAAAATCTATTTATTTCGGGCCTATATATGTATTTCTATATAAGTCATTAAATAACTGTCAGAGATCATTTCAATAGAAATGAATCAATATAATTCCAAACAGCTGAAACTATAGTCAGTTGGAAACTATAAAAAGTATCCTATGTTACTTCTAGTACCTCCAAAACTATGTGTACAAAGTTTCATGATGATCGGTTAAGTAGTTGTTGCCTCAAAACGTAACAAACAAACTCACATTCACATTTGTAATATTAGTAGGGATTCCGCAAACACGTGTAAACATGGCTCCTGCACTAATAGTGCGATACTTGCTTACGATTGTAAGTTATTTGATTATTGAAGCAATTAAGTTGCCAATGGAAGTGACAGAGGCGACGGAGATTACAGACAGACAATATTTACATATTTACGTCAATGTAGAATCAGTCAATTCCCACTGGCTTCCTCTTTGAATTTATATAAACCGAAATTCAGCGGCTTACTGCTTACTACGTAGAATAATATACGGACAAAATTAAATATATGTTATGATTCGTAAGAATTTATAAACGAAACGAATCTAAGTTTGTAGAAAAAGTCACTTTCAATTTATTACCGAGTAACGGAATGCGGCTGCTGGCAGCTGTTAAGTCTAGATTCTAAGTAGGCATGCTATATCTATGGCAGCCATTCTCAAAGTGTGTTCCGCGGAACCCTAGGGCTAAAATACTGCAAAAAATACCTACCAAAGGGAGATTATAAGGTTACATCTAAATATTCCAACTAAATATTACGTAATATTGCATTGCAATATGATTATTCATAAATACATATAAATCAGTTTTTATAATTATATTAAGGCTTTTTCCTTCGCCAAAAAAGTTTGAGAACCGCTGATATATGTTTTATGTTAAAATCGTGCAATGGTTAGATAAAGATCCCTGGTTTGATGCTTGTCTGAAACAAATATTTGTTCAATATATTTTTTTTATAAATAATTTTTGTTATATTATAAATAAATTCTTATTCGTGTATTTTTATTTTAGTAACAAACAAACAAATAAACGGTATTTGAATGCGTTGAATATGCATTTATTAAAATAATGCTTTCTTATTTATTAAGATTATTGATCACTTTTATATAATGTATGTGTCGTATAAAATTCAATATAATTAAATAATAAATAAATGATAAAATATATTTAAAAAAAGAAATGAATTTAGTCTAATAATAAACTTTAAACAGTACTCATTTGTTATTTTAAAATCACATATTATAATACGTAATATTTAATAATAAAAAAAGTATCACAAATAAAACTGAATAATTTTATACTCCTATAAGATTATAATTAAAATATAAGGAGACTAAAATTAATATTACGCAGAGTTTTATTGTTTTTATTTTAAATGTATTATGAAAAAACAAAACAACAATTTTTTCAACAATACATTTTCTTATTGAAGCGATGGGAAAAAGGCACAGCGTTTGAAATCACACGGGATCTCACACATTTATTAAACATAGAACCTTTACCCAGATGTTACGTGTAACTCGTTACAAAAAACTTTAATCGAAAAAGTAACAAATATTCAAAACTATTTTATTGAAACAGGATTGATTTATTACATATTTTGATTATATATTGAGGTTTAATAACAGAATCAAAACTATTTCTCAAAATGTCAGTTTTTTTAAAATCCCCTAACATGTGATTTACCACTCTTTATGCGTTAATACCATTATAATTAATGATGTTATGTGAATTAATACCATTTTATTACACAAATCACACTGAATAAAAATTAAATATTTACAAAGGTAAAGCCAATAAAATTTGTAGTCTATACTAATCTATAAAGAAGAAACGTTTGATTGTTTGTATGTATTGGATAGGCTCCGAAAATACTGGACCGATTTGAAAAATTCTTTTACCATTAGAATCCTACATTATCCCTGATGAACATAGGCTATAGAATATTTTCAAAAACGTTAAGGATCTGTATGAAAACTTCAATAATGTAACCCAAAGTGTGAAAAAAAATCATTATATTGCGTACGCTGCGGAAATTATTGACAATAGAGCAAAGTGATGTACTACATTTTTATAGAGGACATCAATATCTACAAAAAAGAGTGCGATACCATATGTCTAACTATTACAGTTATGTCACAATAACTGCTTTTTCATGTTAAAATAATCAATAGTATATTTATACTATAAAAATCTTGAAAAGAGCTTGACGTACAAAAATGAAATTTGGCAGGGAGGTAGTTTTATAGATAGTAAATAGCTAAGAACGGATTTTGCGACAGATGTGTGATAGGCATTTTCTGTCGACTGAAATATGAAACATCATTAAACTTCATAGTACTTTATATCTTCATTACTACGTGAATGAAGTCGCTGGCAACAGCTAGTTATATATATATTTAATTGTAACCTTATAATGACTCGATCTTTTCAGTTCTATCCTATTGACCGAGTGATTTATGTTGTACATGTAAATTATAACCTTTACATCGACTTTGGATAATATCAATGAAAAGGTTTTGGAAATAAAAGATGGACATTCCATTAATTTTGTTATTACGATGTAGTCATTAATGTTTTCTCGTTAATTTTGTATTTTATTGGAATATATATTTTATTTAGTAAAATCGTCATATAAAAAAATTAGAACTACTTTATGTAAACATTTAAGAAACTGAGGAAATAATTTATATAAGACTGGATTTTTATTTTCAATTTATAGTGCTAGTAGTCAAAACATTTTTATTATTTTTTTATTGATAGCCCAGCATATGACCACATTCCGCCTGATGTCAAGCTAGAGTGTGGTCCATGAGCATAGACAACTGTTATCACAGACAGATGTCAGCCAGCCACTATGCCAGCTTCAGGAGACGAATGTCCAAATTGACAGGGCACACTCCTCTCGTTATCCCGGCTACTTCCAAGCTGATCTCCAAACGCGACTAGGTCACTTCACGGGTGTTCCGCTTGAAAGTAGTGGTACTTCCCCAGGACGGCATACTGGGCTAATGCCATCATCAGTCTGCCTACCAATCTTTAAAATACTTATTTTTTTTCACGGTGAATTGAAACCGATACCGCTTGTATAACACATTGTCGTTCGAAGAGATCGTTATATTACCTTTAAACGCGACCAAAAATCCTATTAACCGTTTACGCGAATATTGCATATCTAATAAAAACTCCAGTTAACTTTAACAAGCGAAAAATAATTCTTCGGTACAGCTATAAAAATATCTATAAAAAGGTACCGCTGAAAACTCGTTCCGTTATTTTATCGTTTCGCCGACGTTTCACAGGTTATGCCTATTTGATTTTTATAACATTTTATAACAAACGCGAACATTTATTTCTTATAACGATATATTTATAATATTTAACGAAATAATAATTATCGCAGATATTAAGTCCGCGAAAAGAAGACCCACTTTTTTCTTCTTCTTTTATTAATGGCTTCAGATATCTATTAAAGACAATTCTGCCAATGTCGAGTATTCAATAAGAAATTATACAATTTTAATTCATACGTAAATCCTCATGTCAAAAAAAATATATCTCCACTTTTTTCTTTACAATTTTATTTGGATTATTTGACGTTGAGAATTGTCTTTTTATAAAACTTAAAATATCAAAAAAAAAGTTGCTATCGCCAACAATAATATATATTCATTTGTTTTTAAATTTTTCGAGACATGCTTTAAGTAAGTGACTAATTAGTTTTAGTCAAGAATCTCAAATATGTTTTTACATTCTCCTCAAGTCAGATTGCTTACAGATTATCTTTCTGTTATAACCGGCATAGTGGAGAGGACTGTTGCTATGGTAACAGTCATCTCCACTCATAAACCGCACTCTAGCTTAACCTTTAACTACTGAGGTGGATTTAATTGATAAACACTGACGTGGGGGCCTCAGAGACCCGTATATATATATATGTGCTTGTATTTAAAAATCTTTAGGGTTTAAAAATTAGCTTCAGTGGATGTATCTAAACAAAATAAAATATTTTTAAAAATTTATTATGTACATAATTAACTATTATTTCAAAGTTTAGAAAACAAAGCATTTTGAAAAAAATCATATGAGATCATAAAATCAGCAAGATTGAATAAAATTATTTTAAAAAATCAACAAATTAACTAATTAGAGTAATTCAACAATTTTATTTTCTTAAAACCTCAGCAGTTAGAGATTAACATCATGCGGAATGTGCTAATATGTTCGGATAATGTAATAATAATAATTAAACAACTCGAAATATGTTTTTTAAATAACGACTTATTCGTTATGTGTAGAGAATACCGAACAGGCATTTATGATTGATGTGCTTTTTTATTCATCAATTTTCGCCAACCAGATTGTTTATTCATCGATAGCTTAATCTTATAATGTCATACGTATCTCTTAATAATATTTTTTTATTCTTATAATGACTATAGTGCTTTTTGTTCTTTATTATTTTACTATTTGTTATAGTAAAACACTGATTTTACTTATAAATGTACTTTAATTATGAGATAACAGAATAACCGACGCGCTAGGCGTCTCGGCGCGAACAGACAGTTGACAGTTCTATTCTTAAAATTATATTGGCACTGAATGCAACGATATATTATGTTAACACTATTGGAATACTTGAACTTGTTAAAAAATAATAATCGCAATGTTACAACAAAGCGATTTAAAATTGTTCGTTTGTGTAGATTTAACATTTGAGAAAATGTTAATTATTTTTTTTACAGAGACTTATATTTTAAAGATATTTCAACAAAATAAATCGCCAAACTATTAGTACTGATTATTGTAATACAATTAAAACAATATTGAAGTGTTAGAATGTAGAACGTCTCTGGAATGATTTACCTTTATCTATTAAATCCGCACCATCTCTTCATATCTGTAAACTTAAATCATTATACCTCTCCCCTTCTGAATAATATTTGTATATATGTTTATTACGTATTTAGTTTACTTATATTTATGTATTTATCTAAATTGCATTGCCCGATACTAACACTGCTTCTCCTATGACAATTGGTTATCTGTGGGCTTATCACGAATTTTAGTCTGGCTTTCGAACCGAGTTCGCTTCAAGCGATTTGTATGGAAATTTGAGCAGCGCCCCCGCGTCCGGATTTGGAACTACGATATTTTAAATACTTTTTGTTAATTTTCGAACGTCTCGATCTTTCGTTCACTTGACAGATTGCTGGTGCTCGTTAGTCGTTAGTAAAAATTCATGATCCTGATTGCTAACGGATCCGTTTTACTTGTGGCAGGTCGATTCGAAAGACAGACTAAATTCGTAATAAGCCCACTGATAGATATTACTTTTAGTGATAAGAACGCCAATTGCTCTAAATCTTTATTTATTAATTTTTAAATCTTTAAAGTATTTATTATTATTATTATTAATGTAATATAAACGGATGTCGTAAGATTTTGAATTTAATTATCGGTTTTTAGCGACTTCTTTGTTCTGATATTTTTATTGAGAATTAATTTAGTAAAAAACAAAAATTTAGAACGTCCCCTCTGCTATATTAAAATTCAATGCATACTAAACAACTTGTGGCGTTTTACTAAAAGCTTTTGCACAACGCGAATCTATTTGGAAAACTGGATCCTTTTACTTTACCATATATATGTATATAGTACTTCGTTCACTCTTTATAAATTTAACACTAGATTTACCAGCTTAAATATACCTATTTCTACCAAAACCAAAAAAGTCGTCGTGGTTACAAATATATACAAAATAATATAAAATTCATAAAACTAATTCTTCTGTTATAAATTAAAGAAGATTAGAAGAATTAAAGAAAATGTTACACGCAGTAGGAATTTTAATTTCATCTTTCAAGACCAGTCGTTTTGACTGGTCTGGTAAATCTAGTGTTAATTTTCACTGTTTTTAAAAGGTGAAGAAATACTTATAGAAGTAGATTTTTTAAAAGTCATATGTATCTTTAGCTATAAAAAAGTTATTAATGTGTAACCAAAGGAGCTAATGGACTGTATAACTCAATAAAACCCGTAATATAATTTTAAAATAAATTAAAAACATATTTGATTTTAAAATGCTTTTATTCTATTGACGAATACCTCAATGATTCGAAACAGTAAATGAAATTTATTAATTGAAATTGTTTATTATTATTATTGTATTATTATATTGCTGTGCCCTGACCGGGTGTCACATTAGCACTAAACTGTATGACATCTTAATTATAATTGTGTCATGCAATAAAGATATTTGAATTCAAATTAATATGCTATTTACACTAAACGTTCATCCCATTTACAACCATCATCGAAAATCTCCATTCGCACGTCCCCCGCATTCTTCTTTTCTTTCATTCCAAATTCTTAATTTAAAAATTACAGTTTTATTTATAAAATACATACCCACAACCTATTTTCTGTCTACCCCGATCGTTAGCAGATATTGTGAAATATAAAACATATTTTAAGAATCATAGCAATAGTAGTAGACACAAAATGCCTTTTCTTAATATATATTTATACTAGCTTTTACCCACGGCTTCGCTCGCATTTAAGTCATTAAATAAATATCAAAGATCATTTCAAGAAATGAATCAATATGATAACTATATTTTCTTGCTTGGCTGGGATTATGTTTCCTAACCTTATAAATTCAAATAGTTTTATGCTGCATATAAGTATATAAAAATGACAGTCGCAAATAAAAATAAATATAGAAAAATTCCAAACAGCTGAAACTATAGTCAGTTAGAAACTATAGTAAAAAATATATATTTTTTAATAAAAAGTATCTTATGTTACTTATAGTACCTCCAAAAATATGTGTGCAAAGTTTCATGATGATCGGTTAAGTAGTTGTTGCATGAAAACGTAATAAACAAACTCACATTCACATTTATAATATTAGTAGGGATGTATATTGTTAAAAAAATATCAATAGAATATAATAAACATCAATCATAAGTAATAATACATACTATATAAGATGTCAAAATTACAATAACTTTACAAAGAATACATATATGTAATCCTCTGCGGTATGATCAATCCTCGAAGTAAGCCGGTATAGCGAAAGCGACCTCTACCCTTTTCATGTAATAGTCATATGTCGCCGAGTCCTATAACAACGCAATTTTACAGGAGAGCGATTTAGAGTAGTTATTGTGTAGATTACTAGTTGTTGTATTAACAAATTGTTACAAGGACTTTTTAGCTTTGATGAAAAAAATTGCTTCAAACAAATTTTTTGGGAAAAAAATAATATTTTTAAAAAATCAGTGGTTGATTTAGCCCCGCTACTCACCAGCCAGGTCTGCAGCTCCTTGTTGGGGTATAATAGGAGAGTCATAGGACAAGTTTTCAGCTTGCCTCAAATACCTACCCAAAAATTGGTGCCAGCTAAAACTATTGAGAAAATGTTGATAATGTAATGGAGAATTATATTTAAAGCTATTTCAACAAAAAACTAAAATTACCGCAATGTTAGTTCAGAGTATGTTAATACCGTAGAACCCGGCGTATAGGTGTTATCATTGGTCAAAAATCACGTCAACAATTTTTCAAGCGTGTGATTGGTTTATTTTGTTTCGTACGGCTGAGTGATGTTTGAAGTTTTCAACTTTACTCAGTGAATCTATGCTTGAGTGTAATTTCTGATGGGCCTTGGAGTTGTTATTGTGCATAGTTGTTATATTGAATATCTCAAAGCTATCGGGAAAATAAAAACAAAAAACTGAAATTGCCAAAGTAAAAATGAAAAGTTATGAGTTAGCAGGACTCGGCGTACTATGTAATGCTTGTAGCGTAGGTACTCTGTGTGGGCACGCATTGTAAATGATTTAGAACAGCGGTTCTCAAACTTTTTTGGCGAAGGAAAAAGCCTTAATATAATTATAAAAAACTGATTTATATGTATTTATGAATAATCATATTGCAATGTAATATTACGTAATATTTAGATGTAACCTTATAATCTCCCTTTGGTAGGTATTTTTGCAGTATTTTAGTCCTAGGGTTCCGCGGAACACCACTTTGAGAATGGCTGATTTAGAAGAAGAATATTTTTTAAGTAAACATAAATATGTTAACGCGAAAAGTTTTTGACGAATCTCCAATAATAATAATAAAACTTCAAAATACAATTACGTGTATTTGAAAGTTTTCTCTCCATCAAAAAATAATGTAAGCGTTTATTTTAGACGTTTGTTTGAGTTTTCCCGCCAAAAGTTTCCTTATAATGACACATTTATATTCATAGGTGCTTAAAAGTTGTCATTGACTGGAAACAAAAATAATAAAATTATTGTTGAGAATCCGAACATTGTACAAGTCTGCCAACGTAACTGTAGCTGTAACTAAGATTTATTATGTTTGCTGTATAGCATTAACACTAGGTTTACGGACGTTTTCTATATACCTACTTCTACTAAAACGCGTCAATTTGACGCATATCGTAGAGATAGGTATACCACATAGACAAGTTCAGTAATTCAACACTTTTAAAGAAAATAGACTTCAATATATATTTCCCTCGATCAATGAATAAAAGTCATACAAAGAGATAAAATAAAAATTTAAACAGTTTTTGGTAATCCTCTGATAAAAGTCAAAATGCGTCAATTTGACGCGTCCCGTAAACCTAGTGTATATTCATACACCATCTGTAAATTCTTCTATGCACCTCCTGGATTATTTTCTTTCTTCAATTATCTCTCCAGACCGGTTAGCTGGTAGAAAATGCCTCGCCGATATTTTTTTATTTATTTATTTACTTTTAGCAAATGGGCTCCAATAGAGCGCTTTTACTCGTCAATACATATACAAATATAAATGAAATAAATTCATAACAATTATCAATTTGATTTAGCTGCTGTATCCTGGCGTTTGTGAAAATCTTGCAAATAAAGAATTTTATTATTATTAACTGTGCATCTCGAAATTCAATTCTAGTATTGAATTGATTAAGCTTGAAACGGGGAAGAGATACTCTCTTACTAAAATATGCAGGCGATCAATCGAATATATTTCGAAGCGATCAATATAGAGCGGTCTATGGTGGTCTCCTTTACAAGCCGAAAATACTTGTTTTAAAAGATTTTAGGTTTTGACATTTGTTCTGTCACTGTCATCTTTTTTGACTTTCTTTTCCTTTCATTGTCAGAATGCGTTGTAATAATTATATATTTAATCCTATTTTTATTTTAATTTATAGAATTACTAGCTTTTACCCGCGGCTTCGCTCGCATTTGAGTCATTAAATAAGTATCAGAGATCATTTCAACAGAAATGAATCAATATGATTCCAAACAGCTGAAACTATAGTCAGTTGGAAAGTATAGTAAAAAATAATTGTTTTTTTTTTTAAATAAAACTATCCTATGTTACTTCTAGTACCTCCAAAAATATGTGTACAAAGTTTCATGGTGATAGGTTAAGTAGTTGTTGCGTGAAAACGTAACAAACAAACTCACACACACATTTATAATGTTAGTAGGGATTATTTTACATCAGTATCTCCGAAGGTCAATTGCCCAAAAAACTTAAAATATTTTAGTAGAAGTTTCACAATGTGTAACAAAAAAAGATTAAAGTTCTTTTTTCGGATACTCTTAGACAGATTTATTACTTTAAGATAATGAAAGTTTAGTTTTTACGATTGTTTAGAATGATTGCTAATCCAAGTTAACTTAATTTTTATATAGCAAGGCAACACATATTCCTCATTAATCATAATATATAAAAAAAATTAATTCAATTTAGTATTAAAAAAATTCTTGCGAATTGAATTACAATACTCAAAATAAATAATTGAGTCCTATTGAAAGTATTACTGTTAATTTTAATAATAAAAAAATAAAATAAATATATTATTATTTTAAATAAATTAATACATGCTCGTGAATTATTTATACATTATGACAAATGAAAAGAAATATTGTTAAACGTTAAATATATATATATACATATATATTTTGTTTTCACATCTTTTGTTTTATGAATAAAAAATGTAACTTTTCAGTTAACAGCTACATCACAATTTTAAACTTACATAGAAACAATTGCACGAACTTGTAATGTAGTTGATAAGTTAGTTTCACTAAGTTCGTAATATTCTACGTGGAAAACAAGAACCTTCGCTACTACGGCTACAGTTGTTTCACAAACCTTGACTTCTATGCACATTGGCCTAGTCCAAATTGACAGGGCACACTCTTCTCGTTATCCCGGCTACTTCCAAGTTGATCCCGAAACGGGACTAGGTTACTTCACGGGTGTTTCACTTGAAAGTGGTGGTACTTCCCCAGGACGACATACTGGGCTAATGCCATCATCAGTCTGCCTACCACTCTTTGTGCCTATATTATTATACTATAGGCATTGAGCGACCAAAGTACATATAACGAAATAGTGTCAAGTATAAATAATCAAGACATTTTGATTTTTTATTAATTATTTAGAGTTAAAGCAATGTGTGTAAATTTATTTCTTTATTTTATTATTACATTTTACAACTATATACGGTTTAGCCAATAGAGTAAGTGAACTGTATCAAATGAAAGCTCTTAAAATTGTATTTACACTATATTACCAATCTCTTATAATCTAAGCACACACATCCATTCCCATTCGCAACCAACATCCAAGTCCTCATTCGCACGTCCCTCGCGTTCCTCTTTTGTTTCATTCCAAATTCAAATTTACTTATAAAAGATTTACTTATAAAAAAATATACACTATTAATTAACATCGCCGCCGCAACCTCTGTTCTGTCCACGACACGGATGTTATGAATTATCTCAATATCCTATAATAAATATGTCATTTGTATATAATATCACAATAGAGAGTGATTGTCACAAAAACAACTGAATTCACAAATAAATTAACCTACGAACTAAACTACATTCTGTTAATGACTACAAAGAACTAATTACGTTTACATTTGTGTTTTAATCATATGAGTTTTGTTTCATATCGTCCTTTGTTTTTGACGATTGCTTTGACATCATGGATTCTAATCCGATTCACTTACCGCATGCGGATTGCGGAGTGCGGGAGATATAGAGACAATAGTATTAAAACCAATGAAAGTACAAAATTTAATTTCTTAATGATTATCTATGCTAATGTAATAAAGAGCAAACATTTGATTGTTTGTATGTATTGAATAGGCTCCGAAACTACTGGACCGATTTGAAAAATTCTTTTACCATTAGAATCCTACATTATCCCTGATGAACATAGGTTATAGAATATTTTAAAAAACGTTAGGGATCCGTATGAAAACTTCAATATTGTAATCCAAAGTGTGAAAAAAATCATTATATTGCGTACGCTGCGGAAATTATAAACAAAAAGTTTAATAATTTTCTGAAATAATGAAGTACTGTGTTGACCTATAATACTGTATCCCCGTCTCTGTTGTAGGTGGGAAAAATATTACGGATACAGAAAGTAATGAATTACTTATGAGCAACTGGATGATTAGATTTCAGAACTAGCTTTTACCCGCGACTTCGCTCGCATTTAAGTCATTAAATAAGTATCAGATATCATTTCAATAGAACTATACTTAATATTTTACTATAGTCAATTGGAAACTATAGTAAAAAAATATATTTAAAAAAAAATAAAAAGTATCCTATGTTACTTCTAGTACCTCCAAAAATATGTGTACAAAGTTTCATGATGATTGGTTAAGTAGTTGTTGCGTGAAAACGTAACAAACAAACTCATATTCACATTTATAATACTAGTAGGCATAAACGGAAGTTTGGATCTTTGTAAACAAATTATGAAAAAAAAGTTATTAATAAAACACATTATGTTAGCTAAAAATGTTTGGAAAGCCATTGTTTTTCCAAGTACCTACGCATTTCTACAACCATCCTCAACTTATTAGAGTAGGTTATTATGGCCCCATGAGACTATTAGGCTTTTAAGAAATTTTTCTCTTAAACATTTTCCTAACACTGTATTTTTAACTTTACCGTTTAGGGAATTTAAATAAGGTTTTTAAATATTGAAGCGTTTGTTGTATAAATTTTAAATTAACTGCGAGATCTGTTAATGTTTAATTCAATTAAAATAAGTCACCGCACTACGCGCGATGTACAGCACTAGAGATAATTGGAGAAGTTGGGTTATACTTAACGCGTTCGGTTATATTTTATTTTATTGTTATCTGTTAAATAAAATTCATATCGTGTTATTAAAATGAACTCCTTGTCTTCATTATATGCGCAAAACTAGCCTTATTGTCGACTTAATATAACTTTATGTGGCTTACTAATCGCATGGTTTCAAGCTAAGCTATCATTATTATAGGATGAAGTGACAATTAAGTATCCTAAACTATCGAAAGGAAATTAATTACCATATGGATTAAATTAATTAAAATTAACAAATTATACTCGAGTTCTTTTTTTTTAATTTGTTTACTTTTAGTAAATGGCCTCAATAGAGCACTTTTACTCGTCAATACATATACAAATATGAATATAAATAAAATAAATTTATTAATTTAATAATTATCAATTTGATTTAGCTGCTGTATACTGGCATTGTCCACTTACATACTAATGTGAATTTCTCATTTAGAACCACTTTTAGGAGTAGGTACATCCTGCAAAAGATTTCCTTAGTAAAATACAAAAAAAAAAAAACACTTTTATTATTATTATTATAAAACAAAAACTCAAAAAGAATATTTAACTTGAAAATAATAATATCAAATAAATATTATGGAAAATATGTTTTTCGATTATTTGCATATCACAATACACGGTTCACGCGGTTCATTTACATAAACATATTAAGATTACTTTCAATTTATAGGTATTGGGTATTATTACCCAGTTTTGGTAATGTATTTTTAAGTAATATACAAGGATAATCAACTAATTTATTAAAGCCCATTGTAGAGACAAATTAAATGCTCAACTCGTTTCGTGTCCCATGTGGTGGTATGGACCGACTTGGCCGTAATTACATAAGCAATAAGCATAGACATAGTCGTAGCCAGCCATGGGCTCAGAGTGGGGCAGTAGTCTAAAATAATATGTAACTAGCAAACTATACCCGCGGTCTTACCCCGGTTAATTGTTTTACACAAAAAGGTTACACCAACACCCTATAGCACCCTCTATCTTTGTGTCGCCTGACGACTGTAGAGTGTGAGCTTTCTTACGGCTATTAAATATTGTAGTTAGTACCTAGGTAATTAAGTTTTTTAGGTTAGATTAGGTACCTACCTTACAGGCCAGAGCCAGGGTGGGGCAAGCGCCCAAATGTCAAAATAGGCGACTACTGTTATCAAAAGTATTTATTTATGGTGTTCAAAACAAAACACAGCTGAAATAAAAGACGTGAATCACATTTCACTGAACTTCATTTTAAGTAGATGTTATATCAAAACCTAATGCTGTTCAAGTGAAACTCAGAACTAAGGTCAGCGTGACCGCAGGGACCGGTATTGCAATAACAATGTAACCACAGATATCGTAGACGACAGACTGCATATTAAGTACATTCTACAATACAAATTTTGGTTTCACGAATAGTTAGAATACTTATTTCATTTGTTCCAAACTAATACATTTATTTACTTCCAATAATATCACCGGAAATATGTTCTTTTTTTAAAATTTTTTATATCATTTGATTTTCTTTTTTTTTTTGTTGTCAAACAATTGCATGTCTAATGTTTTCTAAATTTAAATTTTTATAATACGTTATTATCTCAAACCATTTTGGTGCATAAATCTTCAATATTTTGTTGAGAATATTTGGTTGCTTTACCTTGTCTTAACAGTTCATTGAATTTTCTCAAAGGTATTATCTTATTATGCATAAAATCATTTCTTAATCGGTCGTTTGTAGAACTTTCTGTTTATATTAAAAACAACAATTTCGAAATATTATAATAGAAGTTGGTAAGACTCCTATCTACAGCGTGTCCAAAAACTCAACGATAAGCCGGCACCAGTGGGTAGACCCACTCATCACAGCTCGAGAAAAAATAAGAAAAAAAATATATCTCAATTTTTTTTTGAAAATATTAAGTGTAGCCTTTGCCTATTTTAATAAGTATTGTACGAATAATGTGGGCAACACTGCTTCCCAGATGGAGGCTGTCAAGCGATCGTGCCGTGCCGAGCTTGCCATCTGTTCAATCGTCTTCTGTGCATTTTAACATATTATACATCTTCTTTGCAACCGAGTGTTTTACTCCGAAATCTTCATCGCTCGTGTCAACGAATACAATAATTGTTACATAAGTAAATTTTGAAATCCTTCGAAAATTGACACCCTATATGATATTTTCAAGTGCCACGACCACAAATTTACAAATATTTCAGATTTTTTTTTGTATCGGCAACCTAAGTAGTACTGCTATCCATTATAACCCTTACAACTTTCAGAATGCCTGTAGTTTTTACACAAAAATAAATTAAATTTCTTTTTTTCCCTAAAATTTTGAAAGATTTTTACCTTCGGTCCACTTTAAGTCATCGTGGTGTAAAAAAAAAAGTATGGACACTACTATGGCAAGTTTTTTCAAAAGTTGACGCAACTAACCAAGATTCCTAAATGGTATAATACTCTAAAAAAAACTAATCACTAAAAAAATGCCTGTCATTTCTAAACAAGAATCAAATTTCATAAATTGCTGTTGTTGCTAGTGATCACTTTTACTGTGTAGTTATAGGTTTGTTGTTGAAAAATGTTGATTGAATTTTGATTGTTTTGACAAATAGTAATAATTTTACATTTATTTTATTAATTAAAACTTGCATTTTTTACATTAAAGTGAATGTTCGAATTGTTTGCCACCGCTTTGAATACATGCTCTACATCGTTTTAAAAAAGATCGTTTTATTTGTGCATATCTTCCACTATTGATATGATCCGCAGCCTGAGTGATTTTTTGGCGAAGCTCGTCCAATGTTGAGTAGGAAATGGGTTTTGAGTAGACCCTTCTTTAAGACAACCCCAATAGAAGAACTCCAGCGGGGTGAACGGGTGGCCATAAGTTAGGACTAAGTCGCCCGATCCAATGCCCTGGATACTCTCGGTCTAAGTATTCTCGCACAGGACGGGCAAAGTTGGTAACCATCATTTTGTAGCCACGTTTTGTAAATCATTTATGGGAACATCGTCTAATAATTCTGGCAAGTCATTTTGTAAAAACTTTAAGTAACTATTACGAAAACGATGTAGAGCATGTATTAATGCCAGTGGCAAACAATTCGAACATTTAGGTACTTTAATGTAAAAAATGCAAGTTTTAATTAATAAAATAAATGTAAAATTATTACTATTTGTCAAAACAATCAAAATTCAATCAACATTTTTCAACAACAAACCTATAACTACACAGTAAAAGGGATCACTAGCAACAACAATTTATGAAATTTGATTCTTGTTTAGAAATGACAGGCATATATATTTTTTTGTGATTAGTTTTTCTAGAGTATTATACCATTTAGGAATCTTGGTTAGTTGCGTCAACTTTTGAAAAAACGTGCCATAGTAGTGTCCATACTTTTTTTTTACACCACGATGACTTAAATTGGACCGAAGGTAAAAATCTTTCAAAATTTTAGGGAAAAAAAGAAATTTCATTTATTTCTGTGTAAAAACTACAGGCATTCTGAAATTTGTAAGGGTTATAATGGATAGCAGTACTACTTAGGTTGCCGATACAAAAAAAAAATCTGAAATATCTGTAAATTTGTGGTCGTGGCACTTGAAAATATCATATAGGGTGTCAATTTTCGAAGGATTTCAAAATTTACTTATGTAACACAGAGTTGTGTTAAATGACACGAAGTTGAAGATTTCGGAGTAAAACACTCGGTTGCAAAGATGTATAATATGTTAAAATGCACACAAGACGATTGAACAGATGGCAAGCTCGGCACGGCACGCTCGCTTGACAGCCTCCATCTGGGAAGCAGTGTTGCCCACATTCCTCGTACAATATTTATTAAAATAGGCAAAGGCTACACACTCCCCCTAGAATCTATGATGAAAGCAGGTCATCAGAGATTATCAGAAATCACCTTTCGTAGCCGTCCGCGTTTACGAAACGGCTGTTGTGGCGTGACTCGATCATTCCCACTCGGGTGATAGAGCGTAATGTTCGAAACGTGGTATTTACCCACTATGGTTGTCGGAGTGCTGGGGTTGGCGAGTTGGTACGTGGTAGGACCGACTACCTTAACAATGACGTACGGGCCATCACGGCGTGGATTTTGCTTAGATGAGACTCCCTTATCCGTGCTACTAAGCGCGTGAGTTTTCAACAAAACTTGGTTCCCTACTCGGTACGAAACATTGGAATGACGAGAGCGATCAGCGTACAACTTCCGCCTATTTCGTTCTCGCATGAAAGTTTCTTTGGCCTCCGACAAATCGTAACTCATACTCGTAAGCAATCTACTTGCATACTCGATTGGTCTTTGATCCACTTCTTTGGAGCCCTGCAATGAAACAGCACCCAGTGCATAATTGCTTGCATCCGTCTTAACGATGAAAGGCTCATTGCAATCAGCTTGACGAAGAATAGGAGCCGAAACTAATTTGTTTTTCAGTTCTGAGAAAGCCTGCGCTTTAACTGGACCCCATTCCCACAAAACGCTCTTATGTAAGAGGTTTGTCAGCGGCTGAGTAACATTAGAGAAGTTATCAATAAATTTTCTAAACCGTGAACATGTCTGTAAAAATGTTTTCAGCTGTTTAAGATTACATGGTTCCTTCATATTCAACACAGCCTGAATTTTCTCCCTATCAGGCTCGATTCCTTTCTCTGAAAGAATGTGTCTAACATGCTTGACCTTTTCCGGTCTCAACTCTTGCACACCCATACAAGAAATGCTTATGCCATGCTCAAATTCCATCGGATAAGTCACATTGGGTCTATCTGAAATCATCCACAAGTTATTTTTAAAATCTAGCGACAGACCTACTTGTTTAATGAAATCTATACCTAACAATGTCTCATTTTTGTTGTCTCCAGGAAAAACAATGAAATCAGTATTGACAGTGTAACCCGCAAGTGTCTCATTTACACTAACTGACAAACAATCCACCATGTTAACACTACCGTCCGCTAGCTTAATATTCATAGGCAACTTTGTAAACTTATAATGCAACCGTTAAGTACATTGTACAATGAATAGCCAGCGATACTCCTCTTGGCAGCAGTGTCCACTAAAGCGTGACCATAAACACCATCAATTGATATAAAAAGTACAGGACGCGTTTGTGCATTATGATCACCGATGGAATAAAAACTAGCTCTCTCGCTGCACTTACTGCAATTTGACCGGATAACCCCGGGAGCACCACAACCATAGCAGGCAATAGAATCTTTCACTTTAGAAGAGGGGGATTCAGTTGCAGAATTATCATTAGAGGGACGATTCTTTTTACTTAACTTTGAACAACTATCCCGATTATGGCCATATGCTTTGCAATAAACACAATAGTTCTTACTTGTCCGCTTACTTTTTTCACTACTCAAAGAGGGTACATAGGTTTTACATTCCGACTTAATTGGAGTGGGTTTGTGTGTAACATTTGACTTTACAATACTTAACTTAACACTATTAGATACATTGAGTGAATCTTCGAGTGCCCTCGCACTATGAAGGAGCTCTTGGAAGGAGCTGACACTGTTCCTGGGAATCCTTTTTCGTATCCGACGATCCAGTAAACCATATACCATATCCAGCTGCACCTTTTCGGTCAACACGTCGGGGATCTTCGCCAGCAAACACCGACACTGAGCGACAAACATATCGGTGTTGGTAGCACCCTGTTGTAGCTTGAACAGATCCTGATAGATCGCAAATGGAGGTTTACGCTTTCCAAAAGCGTCACGGAGACCCTCCATTGCAGCAGACCATGATGACGTCGAAGGCCTAACGCCTTGCCACCAAACGGCAGCCTGATCCGTCAGCAACATGCTTAGACCTCTCAAGGCATTACGCTCGTTTATGTTAAGGCAGTCTTTATACGTGTCTACTGCGTCAATAAAACCCTCGACGACATCCTCGGATTGCGACGTTCCCGCAAATCTGTGTGTGCACGCGGCGAAATTACCCGCACACGTAGGCACCCGTTGCTGTGCTCCTTGCATCCCTTGCAAAGACGACAACAATTGCAGCAACTGGTCTTGCGTCATCTGCAACACCGGATTCGCACCAGCAGTAGCGTAGGAATCATCCTCAGATTCCGACGCGGCGGCATCAGTCCTCTTCTTTGGCGGCATAATTGTCGCGTGGCAACCAAATCTTGCTCGTGCCCCCTAGTTGGGCAGCCACTTGTAACACGGAGTGTATTCGATGACACGAGCGATGAAGATTTCAGAGTAAAACACTCGGTTGCAAAGAAGATGTATAATATGTTAAAATGCACACAAGACGATTGAACAGATGGCAAGCTCGGCACGGCACGCTCGCTTGACAGCCTCCATCTGGGAAACAGTGTTGCCCACATTCCTCGTACAATATTTATTAAAATAGGCAAAGGCTACACTTAATATTTTCAAAAAAATTGAGATATATATTTTTTTATTTTTCTCGAGCAGTGAAAAGCGGGTCCACCCACTGGTGCCGGCTTATCGTTGAGTTTTGGGACACGCTGTATAATAGGCGTGTGGACAGTATTAAAAAATGATGAAATAATGATTTTAGTGGGAAAATATGTTAAAAGTATTGCAATGAATTACTCAATTTTGTAAATTAAATTGAGATTATTAAGATTTTCAATAAAATAAAAGTACAAAATACTGCAATCGGCCGTGTTCATTGAAACACCAATCAGGGAGAATGACGTCAAGGCCCAGTAAATATGTCAGTGTCAAAGAAAGGGCTGTGTTGTTTTACTTCGTGATAGCTACGTGTTCTGTTTAATTTTTACATCATTCAAGTTAGTTAACTCGTTGTTTGTTCGCTGTTTGGTGAAAAAATAATTATCTAACAATTGACAACAATGGAACAAGGATTTATTAACTCAAATAGCTCATATTTGGAGATAATTGATTTGTTTATGTTGGGAGAGTTTCTAGCATCAAATAAAGACAAAAGTTTTATTTATAGTTTAATAAATTCTACACAACTCTTGGAAAGTTTTGAATTCATGTTTAACACGCGAAATATATTTAATAAATGTTATTTTGTTTTCTTCGTTCGTCAAATGGCGTGTATATCGGTCCGTGACGTCACATGCTGCCTAAGAGCGTTTTCCCGCATAATTTAAAACCGATATTTAAAAACGCAATATTTAAGTAATATACTTAGTTTATTACTTGTGTTTTTCGGTAATATTAGACGCGTACCTGCATTATAGAAGGTAATTTCAAAATCTGTCCACATGCCTATTGTTACTAATATTTCAGTCACTATATAAAGAATAGTGTCTTAAATAGTCTAATTCTGGTTCAACTATAGGTAAAGGAAATTATTTAATATTATTTTGCTTATAATTCCCGCTACGCTAGGTCGATGAAGGAAAATAACCGTGAAGTGGCGAAACGCGTCGAGACAAGTTATTGCATGTTGGTGGAGGTTATTTTCTTTCATTGACCTAATGTAGCAGCAATTATAAGCAAAATAATTTTAAACAATTTCCTTTAATATAGATTTCCGCAAAGTAACGCCTGAAACAATTAATTATATCAACTATAGGTTCCAGATTTAATTCCTGGTAGAAGAATATATTTTGTAATGATAGACGTTAGTAGAGGAATGGACTTCTATGGTACAAGGTCTTCCAGTTTAGACTAATCCAGTGGTTTCCAAAATGAGAGTTTTCAAAATATGTTTAAAATATAAAAAATGTTTGAAAACATTGCTGAAAAATGAAAATCGAAGCAAATTAATACTAATAAAATAAAGTGCCACAGTTACAGTATAATTCGTGTATTTATGTAACTTCTGATTAGTTAATTACGGTGGCGGTCGCGGCTGAAGGTCCTACGCAAAGGCTAACCTATTAGACATTATAATAGAAAACATTTTTCAGGCAAAATTTTACAATTTACTTTACGTAACATATATATATAACTCAAAGGTGACTGACTGACATAGTGATCTATCAACGCACAGCCCAAACCACTGGACGGATCGGGCTGAAATTTGGCATGCAGGTAGATGTTATGACGTAGGCATCCGCTAAGAAAGGATTTTGATCAATTCTACCCCCAAGGGGATAAAATAGGGGATGAAAGTTTGTATAAATCTTATTAGATTTATTTCATTCATTATTACGCAGACGTAGTTGCGGGCAACAGCTAGTTTACTATATAATTAATTGTTTTTAATTACTTACTTAAATTAATAAATGTAAAGAGATATACAGTGTGATGTTATTACCATAATTTTGTTCGTGAAGATGAAACGAAATTTTAAACTTTGGGAAGTTATGCGAGACATAAATAATGTGATTACTTACCATTAAACATAAATATATGCAAATACATAATTCGTATTAAGTATATTTATTTACATACATATATCAGCCCAGGAATCGATGTTGCCAGTAATGTTAAAACAATTTTCCTAAACTTCGAAATAAGTTCATTATTAATTAATATTACCCATAAAACACGGGAAAATAAAACTATGTTTTAAGATGGTAATTTTAAACAGTGAACACGTCAACAGAAATATAGAGGGCGGTTGTCTATGGTCAGAATAAAATGGCGGGAAGGTTTTCACTAGTATTGTCTATACTATTATATAAACAGGAAACATTTGATTGTTTGTTTGTATGTATTGAATAGGCTCCGAAACTACTGGACCGATTTGAAAAATTCTTTTACCATTAGAATCGTAAAAAATCCCTGATTAACATAGGCTATATAATATTTTCAATTGTTTTTAAAGATATATTTCATTTTATTTTAAGTTCACACAATTCGATGTCTATGCCTAATTTTGGCGTTCATACGTGCCGTCAGTTTTTCAATTGTTTTTTAAGATATATTTAATTTTATTTTAGGTTTACACAATTAGATGTCTATGCCTAATTTTGGCGTTCATACGTGCAGTCAGATTTTCATCTATATCTTTCGTTTTTTATCTATATCTATACTATTATATAAAGAGGAAACATTTGATTGTTTGTTTGTATGTATTGAATAGGCTCCGAAACTACTGGACCGATTTGAAAAATTCTTTTACTATTAGAATCGTACAAAATCCCTGATGAACGTAGGCTATATAATATTTTCAATTGTTTTTTAAAGAAATATTACATTTTAAGTCCACACAATTCGATGTCTATGCCTAATTTTGGCGGTCAAATGTGCTGTCAGTTTTTCAATTGTTTTTAAAGATATATTTCATTTTATTTTAAGTTCACATTGTAATTCATATCTAATTCAATGAAAATAAAAGCGAAAGTTCTCTCGAAATCCGCTTGACATACAAAGATGAAATTTGACAGGGAGGTAGTTTATAGTTAGTTGACGTCTGCAAAGAACGGATTTTGCAACAAGGCCAGATTAAGAAGTTGTAAGGGCTCTCGCAGGTTTGTATAATTTATTTGCTACAAACCAGAAATTTGACGGAGAGGCAGTTAGTAGATTTTGCAACAGGGGTGTGGAAGGAATTTTCTGTTGACTGAAATATGAAACATCATTAAACTTCATAGTACTCTATATCTTCATTATTACGCAGACGTAGTCGCGGGCAACTGCTAGTAATAAATAAATAACATTTCAAGCTAATCTCCTAGCGTTATTAGCTCACTTTAAAATAGCTTATAGCTTATTTAAACCGAATATAAATTTAGAATTAACACAAACGATAACATCAGTTGCTGGTGGTGTTCGGCGTGAAATGTCACGTTTTGAAATCTATCCCGTTTCATTGACAGCCGACACACATTTTTCAATGTCATTGCCCATACAGTAGTGGACTTTAACTGTAGGGTAACCATGGTGCATAGGCGTAATATACAGGATAAATTTACAGAAAGGACATAGTTAAATGAAATTGTTTTTAAATCAATAGTTATTAGGTCCATAAACAGGGCTCTACATCTAGACTTGGATTTAATATCACACTAAGAATTATAATAATCTAATTGTAGGTCCTATGCACAGTGAACACCGCATGCACTAACATTTCAATGAGCAATGTTACATTACATTTTAAATATATTTTAAAAACTCATTAAAAATATTTACAAGTAAATTTTTAAAAAACTAAATTTTTATTGTTGTTGTTTTTTTTTTTTAAATTATAATTGTTGTAGTACTTATATCAATTAATTCTTACACCGTTAAAAAGTTATTGATTGAAAATACGTTCTCCTTAATTTTCCAATATATGTTCATGATGTGCTACAAAAATAGATCATAGCTGAAGAAGAAAAAAACAGATGCGGGCTTCATCTCAAAAAACTTTGTACACACCGCGTTATTTTACATTAAAAAACGAAATACAATAAAAACAGTTGAAAGTCCTATAAAGCAGCTAAATGATACACACATTCCATTTGTTAACGTTTTGTGGGTCCATTCCATTTAGTTGGAATGTCGCAGAAACCCCATTCATTTTGATCTGCGATAGAGCGCTCCTTAAATTACATCATAATATTATTTCCATGACATTTCTTTGTTATGTAAAACGACTTTATATGGAGTGCTTATTTGCATCAAGAAATAGGTTGAACGTTTGTGTATTTTTCCCAATAAGTATGCAAATAAAACTGTATATAGTTATATTGCTCGACTATTGATCCTTTTTGTAGTGATATTAAGCGAATAAGAAAGAATTTACCGATATTTATACCGATATTATATTACCTAGGTATACAATAGGATGACAATGCCCCTATACAGCAGCTATTCTTCTACGTCATAGTAGATTTATAATATATTATTATGACATTAGTATGTAAGTGGACAATGATAGTATACAGCAGCTAAATCAAATTGATAATTATTAAATTAATTAATTTATTTCATTTATATTTGTATTGACGAGTAAAAGCGCTCTATTGGAGCCCATTTACTAAAAGTAAGTAAATAAAAAAAAATTACTATTGTATAAATACTAACCGATTCTCTGACCGAAGCAGATCAATCTATAACAGTGTTATTTAATTCTCATTGGCGAAAACATTAATTGGCTTTTTGTCTGTAATTATGTTATTTTTGCATGGTTACTATTTTATTTCTTGAATTAACAAAAGAACTGCGATTCGTTGACGATTCAAAAGTGGTTACTGCTATTCTGATCCCACGGATAACGGATTTTAAATAAATAATTAGTTTTAATCCGATATTACGAAATTTGACTGAAATAATAAAAATTAAACGTTGTTCGCGTGTTCCTGGCTTGATGTTTAATTGTGAGACACATTATTTCGCCGGGTTTTATTAACGTAGTCGGTAGATGCAGTAATGCCCCACTTTACGCGAGGGATACGTTCCGGAAAAAACTGAAATTCCCGCGACTTTAGAGAAGTTGATGACTACATTATGTTTATACGCACTCTTTCGCGTAATGCGGGGCAATTGAGCGCGAAATTTGAATTTCGCGTTATAGTGAAACCGCGCATAACGGAGTCGCGTAAAGCGGGGTATTACTGTACTAATGTTTTGGCAATAGTTTCTGAGATACTCAATACAACAACGAATAATCTACACAAAAAACAACTTTAAATCGGTCTACTGTAAAATTGCGATTTTGACAATCCTACCATGTTAATAGACGATATGTACCATACTTCCATTTTTTTTTCAGAGTTATGACGCTACAGATTAAAGAAATGTTTTTAACTTCAAATATTAAAGTTATATTTTATGAAACAAAGTCTAGCTAAAATAAATAATGAAAAGTCACTCAAAATAAATGATTTCATTTGAAATATAAAAACAAAATGGCGGACTCTTTTCTACAAGATTGCAGTTTCTTATATTATTCAACTTATCCACTTGAACGTTTCTACGCAATTTCGCAACGAGATTTATTTTAAAAACGATCCGTTGCGAAATGCACAATTTGTTAGATGCTTTATAACTTTCAAAGTTTTCCTTCTTGTTCCCAAGTTTTTTATTTATCCTACTTGGTAAAAGCGAAACTATATTTTTTTAAAACACGTAAATAAAAATTAAAAATTGAAGCGTTCACATGAGAGTTTGAAGAGTTTTTTTTATTGAGTTTTAAAAAGATTACATCCTTTAAGAAATTTGTATTAAAAAATCAGTTTACATCTATATTGACCAATTAATTATTAAAACAGCACATCAAATATATTTCAAGTAATCACTTAATTAGTCAATTAATTAGTACATCAATACTATTGTAATTAGTTTTTTAAAAACAATTGACAACTAACCAAATATGATTTTTAGTCTACGTAACAAATAGTCCATGTCTATAACCGTATACTTTAATCTTATAAACTAAAAATAAAAGTATACCTACTTCTAGTATCCAATACGCTAACTATTAAAGAAATTGCAACTTTTCATGTATTATTTTTTCAATGTATAATAACATGAAGCGAACTTTAAAGTTCTTTGATATAACACTTCAACATTTAGTTGGTAATTTGTTAATTTATAAATAAACTCTTAAAGATTATGACGTGGGTACTAACTTTATAAAATGGTTTATTAACACGCTTTTATTAGCTTGGGTTGTATGTATGTATGTAACGGAATCTTTGAGCATAATTTTCACCAATTTCCAGAAGTCTGACTAATTTGAATCTTTGCATACGTATTAAGGATCGATGACAATGCAATAATTTAATAACAGTTTCCCATTATCCTTATTAGGACCGCCAGGATTTATAAATTCTTTTATAGATCCTGTGTAGTGGAGTAAAAGAGATAAAGCTAGCGCGCGTGTTTTTTTAGTTTTTAAACTATTTAATTATATTTTACCAGCATCAGGGTAGGCAGAAGTCTTGGAGATCTAGAGGATCCCGAATGGGTCTTAGTAATACATATAACACAGGCCCACAAAAAAAAAAGTGATGTGTGCTGGGTGTCGGACCCACATAGTCTGGCGTATTTTTTCCCGCTGAACACGAATCTGTAGTTCAAATTGGGGGTTAAACTGCAAAAAATGAAGAAAAACCAAAAAAAACCGATAAAAATCACGAATTTTTTTCTGTATGATATTATCATTCTTATAATTTTCGTCTTTTAAAATTTAAGATTCGCCTTGACCTGGTGTTTTTCAAATCTATTGATCATATTATAACATGAACCACAAAGAAAATTGGGTATCCAATTTTTGAGATCGAGAGAAACTTTCATATTGAAGCACTTTTCATACAAAGTAACGAATCGATCTGTAAGTTTCTTTGTATTTTTTATCCCTATGTATTTTGCACAAACGTAGCAAAAAGCATTGGGATTTCCAGTACATTCGTGATTGCCACGAATACTAGAAGTTAATGTATTTGCACATTACGGTTGGAAATTACAAAGAGAAACAGTAGAGAAACTGCAACATGATAATATCATACAGAAAAAAATACGAGATCGTAATTTTTATCGGTTTTTTTTTTGGTTTTTCTCCATTTTTTGCAGTTTAACCCCCAATTTGAACAACAGATTCGTGTTCAGCGGGAAAAAATACGCCAGACTATGTGGGTCCGACACCCAGCACACACCACTTTTTTTTTTTGTGGGCCTGTGTAATTAATTGATTCATACGTTTCAGACATACTTTGCGGAAATCCATATCAAAGGAAATTATTTGAAATTATTTTGCTTATAATTCCCGCAACATTAGGTCGATGAAGGAAAATAACCTCCACCAATAACTTGTCTAGACGTGTTTCGCTACTTCACGTGGCATCATCAGGATACGTGTCGTCGCTTCGGCTACGCTTCGAGGTGTAAGCTCCTGAAAAAATAAACCCTATCATACCAAATCGTCATATAGTATAGTAGCTACGAAGCAAAAGTCTCTGTCCCTCGCTTCCTGCAACGTATGTAACTTTTCAAGCTCTCTCAACCTAATAGGTACGTAATGCCTTTTGCAGTCACTCGTGGACTTTACCCATAATGCACTAGACATGCGGTAAATTTAATTTTAGTGAAGTGTAAGAGCGCCGTCTATCGGTAGTTTCGGGTACTAATGAGTTAAAGGGTTCGCAATACCTACTAATATTTTACGTTTTCACGCAACAACTACTTAACCGATTATTATGAAACTTTGTACACATATTTTTGGAGGTACTAGAAGTAACATAGGATATTTTTTATAAAAAAATATATATTTATTTTTACTATAGTTTCCAACTGACTATAGTTTCAGCTGTTTGGAATCATATTGATTCATTTCTATTGAAATGATCTATGATACTTATTTAATGACTTAAATGCGAACGAAGTCGCGGGTAAAAGCTAGTACAAAAATAATGTAAAAGATATTTTTGTTTAAGTAATTGATAATTCTATTACTTTAAGTATATTTTTAATTTAATATAATAAATTTATATTATTGTCCCACGCATTTTAAAGATTTAGTAAGTCAAGCACCCACGTGGCAGCGTCGTTGGCATGAAATGAACGTTTCGCCTACATTTCTCGTTTAATTAATGTATATTAAACAAAATATTTTCATTTATTAAAACATTGATTCAAGAGAGTTTAAATCCAGGACTGTGAAATATATTATTTAACACTAGAACTGCCAACCGGTCAATATGACCGGTTTCAAATATTCTTCACGAGACTTTTATATAAAACCTTACTCGTTATTTTTTGTAAACAATTCTACAATATATTTATTGAATTATATTTAATACTTTGCAAGCACGAGTCATCCGGTCATTTTGACCGGTTGGTTAGAATAAGTCATATTGATCGGCTGGTAGTTCTAGTGTTAAAGAAGTCACATAGATGTTACCAAATAAAAAAATAAATTTTCCTATAAATAATTAAATAGGTATACAATATTTAACAAAAAAATTATAAGTAATTTTAAATTATATCCTTTATTGATATGCTAACAGTTAAGCGATAAAGAAAATATATTTGTGACTTTTATTTTAGTCAACATTAGCAGAATTGTCCCTACAGCCTACCTGAAGCCATTTAAGAAAGGCTTGATATTTGTTTCTTTTGTGTTTTGTTTTCCTTGTACGCTATAGCTGATAAACATTTGCTTCTAATTAAATAATACAATAAAATTATAAACTAAAATCTTGTAACAAAATAAATTTTTTATTAATATCTCGTACAATATTGACATTTAGAAAGCGAATTACTTAATTGATCAGCGGCTATTTTCTAACTTAAATATTTGTATATTTTTCCAATTATTACGAAGTTTATTAATTAATTTATATCGATTGATTAAATTCAATTATTTTAACCGAAAGTACAATGAATTTTATATAAACTTTTTCTTATAATAAAAACAATGTTTTGACCTCAAACTAAGACACCCTGTATTATTAATACCAGGAGTAAAACAACACAAACATATTACAACACCCAGAACAATCTCTTTTTTGAATTAAGAATGAGAATTGAATCCGAAACCAATTTGTCTGTCCATAAATTTATAAGAAGATTTACACGCAGTAATAAATGTATAGAACGGTCTATAAATATTTTTATGATATGATGCGATCATGAAATTATATCGCGTAAGAAAAAATAAGACAAATAAAATGTATTAAATATAATATTGGCCTTTTTGTATTGTATTATTTATTTTGAGAGCATGAATCCGCCCGAAGTAGGACTTCCTACTAATCCCGCATCATTGTCCAATCACGCGTGCTGCAGGATTACGCGTGCGTTATTTGTGGGATTGGAAAGAAGCATGCACACGATTTCTCGCGACGTAATTAACGTCATAAAAACTTCTGTCAACATTCACTTTTTATTAAAATTTAGTATATATTATATTTTGTAGTTGATAGATTTTTCGGTATTGTGTCTGTATCCTGTGATAAATAGACAGTTATGTTGATTAATTCTGTTATATATTAAACAAATATAAATAAATAAATTAATGTAAATTAAACAAATTTGCCTTATATGTATATGTATATTGCCTTATATATATGCGGGATTGGAAGTCCTAGCCCGAAGCCTTGTCGATATTCACTGATGTCGGCAATGGGTTTCTGGATGGGTTTATGGTTTGATGGACTTTTGTTTTTGGTGTACATTGAATGTAGGTAAATTAATCGGACGATTGAAACGACTTGACATTAGCCGAATTGTCTTTATCGGACATCAATTTTAGTGACATTTGAAGTTTTGAACTCTACTCAGTGAGTGTAATTTCTGAAAACGAGGCTTAGACTGATAAATAAATAAATCAGAATTTGTATAATAAAAGTACAATAATAACAATAACAAATAGAATTATCAACAAACAGTGGTCGCCTTTCCGAGCCACTAACTTTGATTACGCCAATTATGACGGTCATTTGGGGAAGTTTTACGTCCACCTTTACAACGCGCCCGCAATCGTTTTATTTTTGGCAAACATCGTCAATTTCACGATCAATTTATAATTAAATATCGGGCTTTTGTTTTACAGTTGCCAAGGTTTAAAATAAATATATTTTTGTAAGGTTTCGTTGTTTGTCTTGTTAACGATTGTTTTAAGTTTATTTGGGTTTGCGATCCTGATGGTAAATCAATTAAAGGAGAGAGTGGACTGAAAACCTCTGAATAGAGCCATAATGAGCTACTTATACTATATATATTATATGTTATTATTACAAATAAAAATAACTTTCAATATATCAATATAAGTCCCAATTAGATCGTCTCTTGCGTTCTTCTTTTGTTTTATTCACATTCTTAATTTAAAAATGACAATTGTATTTATAAATCTTTTTATTATAATATAGTTTGTTTACTTCAAACTCAATCCAAAAATGTATAACAATTAAAATCTATCTATATATCATGTTACAGCGAAACAAGTAAAAATGAAGCTGGAAAATTATATTTCTAACAGAAGCTATTAAGTAATACTATATTATAATGAAACGAAATAAATTTAGATGGTAGTTGGAATTGAATAATTTGAGGTACTAAATGAACACTCTAAAAAAATATTTAAAAAAAAAAATCTACAGCATTTTAATAAAAAATTTAAAATTAGAAAATAAAATCAGACAATTTAATAATTATTATATAGCAGCGGTTCTCAAACTTTTTTGGCGAAGGAAAATGCCTTAATATAATTATAAAAAACTGATTTACATATATTTATGAATAATCATATTGCAATGTAATATTACGTAATATTTAGTTGGAATATTTAGATGTAACCTTATAATCTCCCTTTGGTAGGTATTTTTTACAATATTTTGGCCCTAGGGTGCCGCGGAACTTTGAGAATAGCTGTTATATAGTATAGGTATATATTACTTATTAATATACCTACAATTGGCTATGGCTGAGTTATTTCTTTTGTTTTATGCCATTAACGTTTAAAAAACTTTATGCAGATTATTATTATGTTTATTCTAATTATTTTCATCGGATGTAGGAAAAGGGGAAATGTTCTCAAAACTTCGCACAGATACGACCTATTTCTACTAGTCATTCTTTATATAGTTAGCCCGACATTTAGACACACTCTACTTGATATTAAACTGGAATGAGATCTACGAACAAAGAAAACTTCTACCATACAGTAAAGTCTACGATGAATACTTCTACTATGCCAGCTTGAGATGATGAATTTTACACTCCTCTCGGTATACCTGTCTACTTCATAGTAGGCTCCGAATCTCGACTTCACGAGTGACTCAATGCCTTGAGAAAAATAAACTGTAGCCTTTGAAAATAAACATTAAAAAGTGTGTATATAACGCATATATTTTTTTAATCCCTACTAATATTATAAATGCGAATGTGAGGTTGTTTGTTACGTTTTCACGCAACAACTACTTGACTTATCATCATGAAACTTTGTACACGTATTTTTGGAGGTACTAGAAGTAACATAGGATACTTTTTATTAAAAAAGAAATTAGTTTTTACTATAGTTTTCAACTGACTATAGTTTCAGCTGTTTGGAATCATATTGATTCATTTCTATTGAAATGATCTCTGATACTTATTTAATGACTTAAATGCGAGCGAAGCCGCGGGTAAAAGCTAGTAATATATAAATGTAAATATACACACGCATATCTGTAAATGCAAATAAAAAACATTAGCAACATAATGTGTGCATTAAAACACGAGTGGTTATTTAAATGAGTCATTTTGATAGCATTATTGCTATTAATCTAAAATGCTTTTTAGCACTTTACGTGTGATATAATTTTATTACACGATCACGTGATGAAAACGTGTAGTTTTTTTTGAAGTGAAAACTTCTTTAGGCGCGTTGAGCGTTTTGGTAGAGGGTAAAATCCTCGGTTCGCGTCACCGACATGCTAATGATAATAGTATATCTATAGCTATGGAGAGCCAGACTTTATTTAAGTGAATTTTTAATTTGACTATTATTGTAATTATTTAATTGAAGGATTACTGTTTATTTATTGACTTTAAATTCATTGACTTCAGTATAAAAGTGAGTATGAAACATATTAATATTTTTATACAGATAAATGAATAATGAAAACAACGAATATATTTTTAAAAAATTTCATATAATTTTTGCATATAGTTTCAATTACTCTTAACTTAATAGTTCCGTTTTCACTTCTATCGGCAGTCCCACGACTGTTTATGTTTTTTAAAATAAAAATGAACATACATTGAGACGACTCTTCAACTGTATTCCATAGAATCGCCTCCCCTATGCTTGCTTATAAAACCCTAATCAACGTTATATTTGAATGTATTACAAATCAGAAATTGTTTTATTATTACGAAACCTGTAATCGTTTTTAGAGGGTGATTCAAATGAACAAACATTCAAGTGAATCACCCGGTATATAACTTATTTTTAAGTTATATAATGTTTCGAAATAAAATTTGTTATTATTGTCTTTTTATCGTATCACCTACATAGTAATTTTGATAAAAGCGAATCGATTTCAAATGTAACTTGTTACATATTTATTATCTGATAACTGAATTAGGGATTTTTGAAATAGCAACACAATTATTTTTGTCTGTGGTATGCAAGAGAGATATCTATGGTATAGAGCAGTGTTTCCCAACCTTCTTAAAATTCTCATGCCAACCTATGTAATCAGACACCCAGTTAATATTTTGGTCTCGTCAAGCGTCATTACCTAATAATTCCTTTTTTCGTTAAATTTGGCACCGAAATCTAGCATAGCATTTAAATGGGCCGAAGCGAAAGGGTTAAACTCGTGTCGAGTCCATTTTCGAATTGCCCCCCTTAACAATCAAATTGCCCCCCTGTAAAACATCGGATTAAATTCAGCCGCAAAAAGTCATTTAAATTTATTAATACAGTTTTTTTACATATACATAATATTTACATTTTTGTACACAACATTCTCATAACAAAGTACTCAATCATTTATATTGAAGCTATGGATTACATGCTTTTTTCATATCAAGTTTTTGTAGAGGAAATATAGTATGGGAATTTACGTCCATTATAGAAAAAAAAACGGTATACTAGAACTAACTTTTTTTTATTGAAATACCTTCAAAAACCTCAATTTCAATACAACAACAAAGAATCTACACAAACAAACTATGCACAATAACAACTTTAAATTATTCTTATGTACCCAGCGATACCTATGTTGTGTAAAAAGAATAGCTCCCAAGTCTGAAAGTTATTTCGAATCGTGTATTTTATGAATCATGAGAGATTCCTTCAAACTTAGCAACACTTTTTTTATATAACTGTACCAAATAAAAATTAGGCAAATGAAATTACATTTATTATTATTAAATTATACCCTTACGTGATCAGAAACATAACTCTGGTGCCAATTGAAATTGACGTTAATAAAATAATGTATTTAAGCCTGCTGGACGAGGAAAAACTTATATGCAGAGAATAATATGTGTGTTCTTTTGTACCAGCAGTTGAAGACAAGGTTCCCGTATGAGGTCGTGACGTTTATTGAACTTATTTATTTTGATTCAGCTTATATACTAAAATAATACAAAGGCGAACACTATTACATTTAACTGCTATTGTCATTGTTCTAATGTTACATTAATCATTATACTTTATTGTTATTATCGAAGGTGTTATGATGTCGGCATCCATTAACGTATGATTTATTAGTATATATTTATTAGTTTCAAACTAATGATCTTAAATCTAATATTACGTCCTGTTGACATAACATAACTAGAGAGAAAATAAATAAACAAAAGACTATCATAGAAAAAAAAACAAAAGTGTGTTAATTATTTATTAATTTTAAAGTCATTAACAACGACTAGAGCTACAAGTCCAAGTCCATAAAAAGTTGTATATTCAACACTAGATTTACCATTCCAGTCAAAATGACTGATCTTGCAAGATCAAATTAAAATTCCCACTGCGTGTAATATTTTCTTTAATTCCTCTAATCTTCTTTGATTTATAACAGAAGAATTAGTTTTATGAATTTTATATTATTTTATATATATTTGTAACAAATATATACTTTTTTGGTTTTGGTAGAAATATGTATATTTAAGCTGGTAAATCTAGTGTTAATTGTATGAATCGTATAAAGTTTCAAACAGGTGTAAAACACCTGAAAGCACACTTTACGTCGACGAAGGACTACCGACTATTATAAAACTAAACAAACTTTTTACTTTCAACTATTTTAAAAGGCATTTTTAACGTAGATGACTAACGACGTGTGTGGAAAAGAAGCTCATTAGTGCCTTATCTTGCCTCTCCCTCGCTTTCCTTATAAACGCATAAGTCCATTTCACTCTAACAGCTTGAAGAAATAAATTACTTTGACTTTGGTTCCAATGTTTATATTACACTAAGAATAATATATAATTTAGGACTTTCAACTGTCAGTATCGAATGAAGAAATAAATAAAAACATAAACAGTCGTGGGACTGCCGATAGAAGTGAAAACGGAACTATTAAGTTAAGAGTAATTGAAACTATATGCAAAAATTATATGAAATTTTTTAAAAATATATTCGTTATTTTCATTATTCATTTATCTGTATAAAAATATTAATATGTTTCATACTCACTTTTATACTGAAGTCAATGAATTTAAAGTCAATAAATAAACAGTAATCCTTCAATTAAATAATTACAATAATAGTCAAATTAAAAATTCACTTAAATAAACAAAATCCAGTACACACAAGTTGAACTTCCCACGTGGTCAATTTAACTTTACTTATGTAGATAACCACACTCTAATACTTAATGTACAACGCGTCACATTTACAATTACAGATGTACTGCTACTATAACGTATTGGTGACGTGAACTCACAAAATTATACTTATCCAAAAAGCGTTCAACGCGCACATAATACAGTCAGAAATAGTCGATGTATTAGTGTATACGTGTACACAGGCTACTGCGCGTGCGCTAGTCTAGCTCTCCATAGCTATAGATATACTATTATCATTAGCATGTCGGTGACGCGAACCGAGGATTTTACCCTCTACCAAAACGCTCAACGCACCTAAAGAAGTTTTCACTTCAATAAATAACCTACGTACATATAATAAACGTGACTGACCTTATATATAATAAGGTTATCAATCTGAAACTGGTTCATGTTCCTTCACGTATACTGAAGGTCTCGAATTCGAATTCCTGTATTCGAATTTTAGTAGACATTATGTGTATATCTATACTAATATAATAAAGAGGAAACATTTGATTGTTTGTATGTATTGAATAGGCTCAGAAACTACTGGACCGATTTGAAAAACTCTTTTACCATTAGAATCCTACATTATCCCTGATCAACATAGGCTATAGAATATTTTCAAAAAACCGGATGAAAATTTCAATAACGTAACCCAAAGTGTGAAAAAAAATAATTATATTGCATAAGCTGCGGAAATTATTGACAATAGAGCAAAGTGATGTACTACAGTTTTATAGAGGATATCAAAGTGTGTGATACCATATGTCTAACTATTACAGTTATGTCACAATAACTATTTTTTCATGTTAAAATTCATAGTACTTTATATCTTCATTACTACACGAACGAAGTCGCTGGCAACAGCTAGTATATATATAATTTTGTAACGTCTAGAGAAAGCTAATATTTGTATAATAGACACTGAGAGACCAAAGCATAAATTATAACAAACCTTCCGACCAAAAAACAACGCCAACGACTGACTAGTACATGCCCCACATAAAACCCTTTCTGAATATTGATATTAAATTTATCACAGTGATCGACAAATGCTTCAAAGAGCATAGTGTGATAATATTATTCTATCTAATACATCGGGGTGAGGTTTGGAGAGGATATGAAAGGGTACATATCAAAACATTGCTATGTTCATAAATTTCATATTATAAATAGAAACTAATTTTACATAAATTTACAGGAACGGCTAATACGTACAGAAATATAAAAATTTAAGTGCACATTTTGTGAATTTTAGAAAATTCAATTCCATTTAGTATATTTTCGTGAAAAATATCTACGACTCAGTCCCGCGGGAGGTGTATTGTGCGCCCTTTAAACGACACGACAAAATATAAAAAAGTAATATGTCGTTACTCGTTCGTAAAGTTTGTACTACATTGAAAAATATATTATTATATACTTATATTATTGAGAAATTCCTAAATTTACTTTTCCTTGAGTGTTAATAATTATGGATTATTAACTATGACATTTAGACTATAGCTAATGTGCGGTGAAACAAAAATTGAAGTTTATCTGTTGCTAGAAAGAGACACCATTATAAAAAAACGAATTATATCTACGTCTATATTCACGCTTATAACTTTCAATGAGCGATGTGACTTATTCCCTTTTGATGTTCAACCTGTAATTGTTACGTTCTTTGAAGCATTCTATTTTCATTTATGATAAAAATATCAAAACAGCCTATTACATGATTGGAAATTTTAATTAAGCAAATTATTATCTCTTTGTTTCAGATCAAAATGGGCATCAAAATAAGGACTTTCTTTGTCATCGTGGTCCTGCAGATGCTGAACATGATCAGCTGCCAGGAGGTAGCCAAAAGAGTACCTCAAGGCTTTCTCGGAGTACGCGGCAAGAAGTACTATGACACCGAAGAAGTCGAGCATCTCTACAAACGTAAACCGCAATTTTTCGTCGGCGTCAAAGGGAAAAAGAACATTCTCGACTATCTGCAATCTAATTACGAACAGTACTATAAACGTGCACCAATGGGATTCATAGGAATGCGCGGGAAAAAGGATTCGGACGAGTTCGCCGAACAGAGTCCTTTTAGTTCGTTGGAATACGTTCCCAAACGCGGCTCTTTGATTGGCCAAATAGACTACTCGGCCGAGGAAGTGCCAGAAATCGATTACGGGTATATTAATGAGTTGCTGCAAGAATATGAGAGGCAGAGGGAATTGAAGAACTCATTGGAAGAGGCGAATGACCATTCAGCTATGATGACAAAAAGAGCGACAAAATTGAATCAGTTTTTCGGCGTTCGCGGAAAGAAAGCAAATAAGAGACCGTTCGATCTGTCATTCAGAGGCAAGTTTGTTGGCGTTAGGGGCAAGAAGGACTTAGGAAATTTGAATGAGGTCAAGTTCCTGATGAACAACGAAGCACCATGGCCTAAGAGGAAGGGACAGATGAACGGATTTTTCGGAATGCGCGGCAAGAAGTGGATGGAAGGTGACTAATTGGATTCTTAATGGTTTTTTATTTACCAATTTATTATTGTATTTCCTTTTAATTAGTTAAATTTCAGGCATAACTAATAAAGCCTTATTGAATTTCAGAATCCGGCAACGAAATAAAGAATTAGAGACCGCACTCAAATCAATACAACCAATAACCTCTCCAACAATCTTCTGTGTGTACTACGAAAATTGTAGCGTCTACGTAGATGCTACGAATTGTTTTAATTCAATAAAATATCAATGGATTATTTTGAAATTTTATTATTTATTTTATCAAAAACATTTCTTTTGTTTTATAATTATTATTACAAATTAAAATCCAACGTTAATTAGATAAATTCAATTATATTATATTAGATAAATGTTAAAAATTATTCTAGTCGATGTTAATTCATGTATTCTTGTAGAATAGTAATTATAAATATTATATATATTTAAAATTGATGTTTTTATGGATTAATTTGTTATTTATTTGATTTAACCAAAACAAAAAGAGTAGGTTTTTAAAATAATTTGTAGCGGTTAGCGAGCAATGCATTTTGTGAAGGCTGACAAAATGTAAGTGTTTAAGAAAATTAAAATTTTAATTTAAAATTATTTAAAAGCAAACATGTAATAAATTATAAATTAAAGTCTTTTGTTTTATTTTAAAAAATACCGACCGAACGTAATCTAAACGTTAAAGTATAGGAAATTTATTGGAAACTACAAATGTGTTAGAAAACACGAAGTTATATTTAAATAAATTTTAAAACAACCATAAAATTGAGTTGGGAATCATAAAATAAATCTCTTGAGTTTCATATTTATATCTAATACGTGATTCTAAAGTTTTTAATGTTATCCACGAATAGGCGTTTCTCGAAGCTAACGTTGGTTTAAATTTAAACCTTTGCTTAGCTGAGATATTAATCTACGATTTGAAGAATACAGTGGGCTTATCACGAATTTAGTCTGGCTTTCGAATCGAGCTGTCACAAGTAAAACGGATCCGTTAGCAATCGGGATCATGAATTTTTACTAACGACTAACGAGCACCAGCAATCTATCAAAAGAACGAAAGATCGAGACGTTCGAAAATTAACAAAAAGTATCTAAAATATTGTAGTTCCAAATCCGCACGCGGTGGCGCTGCTCAAATTTCCATACAAATCGCTTGAAGCGAACTCGGTTCGAAAGCCAGACTAAAATTCGTGATAAGCCCAGTTTTAGGTTGGTTGACATTAACCACAAATAAACTAACTGCTAAATGTTTATTTGAAATTTTTTAACCTCTCATGGGCCGAATTGAAGATGATGGAAGGCCTGGGGTTGCCCAATATGATTTAAACATTAAACATTATAAATATTCGACGAGTACTTTTTCATTACGCGAGTGGTGTTTTTAAAAAATAATTTATTTATGACTCGAGTAACTTCCATACCAAGCGTTTCCTAAAATTTTTTTGAAAACTACTCATTGTAATGCGTTGAAGGTAGTTTCTTAGTTTGCCGTGAACGATTAAAAGGCTCGAACGCATTTGGTATTTTTATTATAACACATTAGGCAGTAAGGGTATATATAAATGAATAAAAAAAAACAACAATAATTAATATAATTTAATAATTTTTTTATTAAAAACGATTTCTCCTTATAAATCCATCGATCGCTAACATAGAAGAACAAGCCATTAGGTAAATGTGATACACATACAAAATATAACTCAAGTATTATATTATCATATAAAAAACATATATATATATATATATACTGCTCCTATCACATGGCCTATTGATCTACAAAAACGCAATTTAAAGTTGTTATTGTGCATAGTTCGTGTAGATTCTTCGTTGTTGTATTGAGTATCTCAGAAATCACTAAAAGTTCTATTTTATTTGCATATGATGAAGAATTATATTTACTTTGAAGCCATTTCAATGAAAAACGAAAATTGCCAAAATGTTCCATAATTCTGATTATGTTAATAGAACAAATGCAAAATTTCAAGTCACAATATGAAACAGCTGAAAAAGTTTACAAGCAAATCAAAACACTGGTTGATCGTTTTTTGTATGACACTGAAAGAAAGAAACAACCTCCAAAATGTAGAAGTGTTATTTTCACTGAAAAATCAACCCCAATAAGCCTATCACAAGAGCAGTAGACATGACATAACCGCAACATCCACGGCTATATGCACCAATATTGTAACGCTTTTCCACTTAACAAAAAAGTTGAATGGAAAAACATTACAATTCTTTTTACACTAGTTTTAAATAAAGGTGCGTCCACACTATGAAGATATAAGTTTAAAAAATCTACAAATACACTATGTGAACTCGCCCTAATAGGCAATTTAATTTAGTCGCCTAATATGTGTGACGTCACGCTTATTATGCGACCAAATTAAAACTGTTTTCTTTCGTTGAGAAATTAAGTTAATTGTTGTCCTTTCGTACACAATCCATGTGCACAGAACCCATACAATAAACATACATACATACAAATAAGCGACGAGCGACAAAATTGAAATTAAAAAAGGAAAAAACCAACAACAAAATGTCAAAAATTATAAATTCACAATGTTTCATGATTAATTTTTTTTTCAAATAAATCATCAAAATTTAAATCTAGCCTTCGAAAAGTTTAAAGACGCAAGTATATTTTACATACAAAACCCTAAAGAGGGAGCGAGAGAAAACATATGCACGCTCGCAACACAAAACCTCCACAATATAAAACAACATTTGTCAAAGTATGTAAAAAACGACTGTTTTAAGTTCTAAAATCTAAAACATAAATACAAATCAAAAACCCAATTCCGACCAACACATAAAAGTACAGTATGATTTATTTTTAATACACACTTTTCATGGACCCTACAAAATGGAACACGCTGTACATAAGTTAAAAGTAAGTCAAGTCATCAAGTCGCTCGTCAAAACACAACCAATAAAACTAGATATACCATGCGAATAGACAGCTCCCTATCACCAGCTGAAAACTGTATCTTTCGTGAAAAACTTCCAGAACTACCCTGGTCAATCACTTCAGGAACATTTACTTCTATAGTAGTTTAAATTTTTCATGAAAAATACATACATCCGGCCAATCTATATATGAAAATATCTTCACATAATTATAATTATATAGCGAAGGAAAAATGGCTACTAAAACACATTAAAAATAATATTAGACAATAAATAACTTTAAACCATTTTCAGTCGCATGAAAAGTTGCAATTCACAATTAACCTTTAACTACTGAGGTGGATTTAATTTTACGTAAACACTGACATGGGGGCCTCAGAGACCCGTACATATATGTGCTTGTATTTAAAAATAGTTAGGGTTTTTAGGGTTTAGTGTTTAATATTTAGCTTCAGAAAGAAAAAATCACATGAGATCATAAATCAGCAAGAATAAATAAAATTATTTTAAAAAATCAACAAATTAACTAATTACAGTAATTCAAAAATTGTATTTTCTCAAAACCTGAGAGGCCCCCACCTCCGTAGTTAAAGGTTAAATATATATAAGTAAAAATTAAAATAAAGAAATTCTTGAATCGTAAATAAAGACGCCTGTATATTTCTTAGGATCTGAAAACGTTTAGTTACTGCAAAATCGGAAAAATATACAGAGTTTAGCACGCGAACCTCCCACGTTTTAAAAAAGCTGCCAGTCATCTGCTAGTGCAAATTTATAGCAACAGGCTCTACACTAAATGTGAATATACATAACCTATCAGGATTTTTTTTATTACATACATTTCTTTCACGAGCCCTTTCAAAGGTAGGAGGTTCCCATGCCCCGCCTTGAATATACCTATATATATTTTTAATTTCTGATCAGCATATGATTAAATGACTTACTTAGAGATGAATTTTATTCTTTACCTGTAAGATATATGCTACAGTTGAATTTACACCGTGACCAGATATATATCGCTTACTCGCTCACACTTATGGCAAATAGCTACATCTCAGTTTAATCGATTACTAGCAAGTTTAAAAACATTTTTACTTCGCCTTATTCCCCATCGATGGATTTTTGTTTAGTATAACTGTAGAATAGTGATTACAATTTAATATAATTTAGCGTAAATTAGTGGCCGCTTTCACCAAATTAAATTAAATCGACGTGCAAAACTGATATAACATGTCACTAGTGATTATTGGTGAAAACCGGCTCGAATGTGTATATGAATTTTCGACTAATAACATTAAAACTACAATTCTTTTCCGCATCTCACACTAAATACAAGAAATAAATAGAAAAATTGATTATTTTTTGAATGCTAACTACGATATTTACAGTGGGGCGCGGGAATCTCCCACATCCCTGCTAATATTATAAATGTGAATGTGAGTTTGTTTGTTACGTTTTCACGCAACAACTACTTAACCGATCATCATGAAACTTTGTACACATATTTTTGGAGGTACTACAAGTAACATAGGATACTTTTTATTAAGAAAATTATTTTCCAATTGACTATAGTAAAATATTGAGTATAGTTCTATTGAAATGATCTCTGATACTTATTTAATGACTTAAATGCGAGCGAAGCCGCGAGTAAAAGCTAGTAAATAAATAACCGTCGTCTACTAGCGTTCTTGACAATTTTGTTTTTCTTTTTTTTTTGTTGATATCTCATATAGTTTTCTTTTACCAAACTTTTGAAATGTGGGAGCTTCCCACGCCTCACCCTATATTATCATTAAGATATTATTTTATTACAAAATTGTTAATAATTAAGTAGATATTATATTATATTTTATTTAATTATCAGAGCGATCTAAATCGGAGTTTCAATCTATTGTTAATTTATTTCAAATTCAAAAACATATGTTACTCGAACTATACCTTTTCATTCAATAAGGCACATTCTCCACGGAAGCGACATCAAATTGTACGCCTACACACAAATCACGTACTTAGCTAATGCACGTAAGCGTACAAATAGATGACACTACGCCTCCGTGAAGCATAGTCGTCTAAAATCACAAAAATAATCTAAACCCGATTCTCATTTCATATTATGTGCGATTACATGAAAAAATTTCCCCAAAAGTTCACTGAACTCTTCCCAATAATCCGCTTGGCTATTTCGACACCCGTGTAGCACTGAGGCAAAGAGAAAAAACAATCCTATTTTTTATAATCTTCGCATTCATGACTTGTGGTCCCACATTTTTTTTTATAAAATAACATTCTAGATTTGGTCCACAGAATCAAAACGTACCTAAACTCCATATAGTCGAAAAACGAGTTAACCACGCTAGCAACCAGTTCATTTGAATTACAAAGAAATACAACTAAAATCCCTTAAACTGTTTTTGTCACTTCTTGAAAAGTTGACAGACTCGGATGTAGGCAGCTACCGTTGATTCTACAGACCTGACATATAAATTTTGTTTCATTATGTAATATTTATACAAGACAATAAAATATCAGAGCGGGACTACGAGTCATGATAAAAGCCAATTAAACCGACCAAAATAACCCCCAAAATGAAAGCGATTTCTTTACAATAACAATTACAAAGCGATAATTTTTTAATATAATTTAAACAGTGACATTATTAAGCTGAAGTAATTTCAAATTTCGAGCGTTCGGCTATTTTCGTTTACATGCGGGTAATTTCGTTTTTTATTTTATACAGAGGCTAAACATGTGTCCTTTGGAAGGACCAACTACTTTGGGAGGTAGAAATATTTTTAACCCTCGCTTGATTTTAAGTACTACTACTTGAGACGAACAATTAACCGAACGCTCATAGATATCATTTTTAAAAATTGTTTTGCAAATATAAATGCATATATATTTAATATTTAATTATATCTCCTATAGCATAAAACATTCCCTAATTTCTTCACATATATGTTGGATTGTCTGGGGAAAAAAACTAGCACCTTCAATTACAAACTAAAAACATGTTTTGCTAACTTCTTAATTATCGAATCAAAACGAAAACGATATGATTGGCTCACCCAACATATACGTAGAGAATTAACCAATCACAAAGCGGAATCAAGCCGCCATCTTTGTTTCTACTTTTAAATTGCATTTTGGACCGTTAGCGGATGCGTGTGATTATTTCCATGTCCGTTGTGTGTTGTGAAATCTCCATCTTCTATTTGAGGTACATCCTTCTTTTGTTGTTCTGCCGCTATTTCGTTTTGTATAAAATTAGCTGTCATATGCGTTACATTATTATGTATGTTACCGTTTGTTGATTCCGGGGATGATAACTTGCTCGTTTCTTGTGGTTGGACAGACACCTCGTTCTGAAATACAGAAAGCTACAGTTGTATTATTATCCAAAGGCGTTTACGACGATCTCGTTCTAACACACAACAAACAAGCACCTGAGACAAGCCCAATAAATCTTCAGTATGAATGGCCACGTTTCCATTGTTTCTCGTCTCACTGTTTCCATTATTCTCGTTCCCGCCGTCCGGTATAGTGGAAGCTTGCGTGTTCTCAGTTGGGTTAGAATTTTGGGTATTTTGCGCGCTATTCTTGTTCTCCGGCTTCTTGTCTTCATCCGTCTGTGGATTAAAATGATTACTTTCCAAAACGCTGTTAAGTCACTTGAAAGTGGTGGTACTAGCTCAAAACGGTAAGTCGGATTAATAACCATCATCAGTCTGCCTACCACTTCCCATCCACTGCAATAATTACCTTTCTTAGCCTAGTCCTAGCCATAATAGCTTCAACACGTTGCTTTCTTGCAATTCTTTCCTTCTCTTCACGTTCTGCTTCCTCCTTCCTTAACTTCTCTGCTTCTTCTGCCGCTTTTCTTTTCTCTTCTTCCTCTTTGAGGCGAGCTATCTTTTCTGCTTCCTCTCTTGCTTTTTTCTCCGCTTCTTCTCGCTCTAATTGCTGTTGGGCCTGTAATTATAGTTCAATATATTTTTTTAATTATTCTTATTATTATACAAGTGGAGCTATCGGGTTTCGAAAATGTTTAATAAATATCCCATCAATCAAATACCTCAATAGCCTTCCTTAGTTTTTCTTCTTGCATCTGTCTTTGTAACGCGGCTAACTCCCTGGCTTCGTCTTCTTCTTTTCTTTGTCTCTCTTCCTCTTCTTTTTGTAGCTGCGCTTGTCTCTCTGCCTCTTGCTCTAGTCTATAACATATATATTTATTAACTACTTTTTCATTATACATGTTGCATACATATTAAAATCAATATACAGGTAAATATTTGTTACCTATGTCTCTCGAGCTCTGCCTGTCTTTCCAATTCCTCTCTTGCCTTACGTCTCCTCTCAGCCAATGCGGCCTTCGCTTCTTCCTCAGTTGTAATACGACGAGCTGTCATTGAGGCTGTCAAATATATAAAAACTGTATATATAACCTACTTATGGTTAAAACTTTAATTTGACTTATATATTATTTAACGGATATCTAGAGTTGTCACTTAATATTTTATATCTTGATCTAGTATTTTACCAAACACGTAACACGGATACTGGCCTGGCAGCATTGTGATTGATGAATTTTAAAACTGGACAAATACAGGCCACAATTGCTTGAGACGATTGAAATGTGAAAAATCAAGAATTTTATTAATCTAACCTGTCATTTCATTATCCTCTAGCTTTTCTGGAATCTTCTCTTTAATGTCTTCTTTCTTTTCTTTTACCTCTTCCTTCTTTTCCTTTACTACTTCCTTCTTATCAATTCTCTCCTCCTTACTGACAACCTCTGTGGTCGGTTCTGACTTATGTTCATCATCTCTATTATTTATATCAACTAATGACTCTTCAGCAATAGTATTATTCACTACTGGTTGTACTTTCTCATTTACCTTGACTACATCTTCTCTGTTATCCTTTAAGAAAACAACGAAAATATCATCGCCTGAGATCTTAGACACGCCCCTTTTTATTTTTAACCAATCAGAGAAATTAAAACTAAACTCAACGAAATAACAAGGTGATACGCATAACTTTTTTTAAGATCATTCATCTAGGTTTTTGTAGAATGTTGCATCATTTACTGGTCTAGGTATTAATTTCCGGACTTGTAAAAGAATTGGCCTCAAAAATGAATCTCATAGTATTCTAGTTAGATGTCGGGGCATTATGTATATATTCATATGTTACCTTATCATTTACAGTTTCATTGTGATTGCTATTTATCTGCAGTGCTTCAAGTTTCTGCGTCACTTCCGTCGCGTTCACCTGAGCCTTGTCCTTAGCGAGCGAAGACTTCTATATCAATGTAAAAACATATTACTAGTACGAATCTTTGTACATTACATTTGTTGACAAAACAAAAGAAATCATTGTAATAACATGTAATATATAGTACTGAACTGAGCTGAGCAGAACTGAACTAATATACAAATTACAATTAACGATATTAACTGTAGTTACATGTCATTTATCAAGACGTTATCACGTTTTTTTTTCAGGATTACTGATGTTAGCCTTGCGGCTGTTACAACGGAGCGGAATAGGGTAGAACAGTCGTGAAGCGACTGGACCTATTCTGCTAAGACCTGGGTGAAGAAGGTATTATCAAGTGTTGTTTTAATATTACCTTATGTACAATATCTTTGTCGACGCTGGAGTCCTTGCTCTGGTGAGGGGACGGAGTGTTCGTTGGACGGCCCGGCGATACGGACCTGGCTTTCACCGCTATATTACGCGGACTCTGTAAATTTTAAAATAATAATAATATTTAAAAAGAACTTGATTTTTTGACATAGGATGTTAAGTTGATATTTATTACCTTTTCGTGTTCTTTGGATAGCTTTGGCTTTCTTTGAATGGGCGGCTTGCCTTCACCTGGTGTCAGTGCTAAAACAAAAATAAAACAATTTTCTTCGCTTATATTACAATCTAGTAACTATGTACAGTCAAACGCAATATAATCTACCTATTCAAAACTTGTGACATATAGAATTTCATTTAACACTAAATTTACCAGCTTAAATATACCTATTTCTATCAAAACCAAAAAAGTATATATTTGTTACAAATATATATAAAATAATATAAAATTCATAAAACTAATTCTTCTATTATAAATTAAAGGAGATTAGAAGAATTAAAGAAAATGTTACACGCAGTAGGAATTTTAATTTGACCAGTCATTCTGACTGGTCTGGTAAATCTAGTGTTAAATGAATGGTAGGTATGGTGTGTAGCCCAAGCATACCTTGTCTATGCGTAGTGGGTGTGCTTGGCGTAAGATGCACGGAGACTGGCCGCACTCGCCGCGGAGTACTCGCCGGCCGCATGTTCGTGGAGGAGGCGTCACGAGACACGGACGGCGTGGTCGATAGAGACGCCCCACCTTCTAGACCACCTAGGTATTGGATTCCAACGAATATATTAATTATACAATTTTGTTTTGTTTTATCTATTCACTCAATCACACACACGGCAGCTGTGTTTTGTTTTTGAAAAAAAAAAGGTGGACAGAGTTCATATGAATAAAACTGTACAAGAATAATAATTAAAACTAAACAAAAATGTGTTATTAACATATTAACAATAGAATACAAAAACAACAACATTTAAAAGCGAATTGCACACAAAACATTAATTTTCTTTAATTATGAAAAAAACAACCCTTACTCAAGTTATACTATCATGAAATTGATTGATATTAATCACTTACCTCGTGGCGTATTGACACCGGTGCCGGCAATAGAGGCTGGCCTCGGCCTCCTAGCCGATTGCGGTCTTCGTATGACCCCGGGAACTGGTCCTGGGGTCGATACAGACATGGCACTGCCAGGTCTGGAGCCGGGTGTCGAATCGCCCGATCGTCCTTCTATAACGCGAAAAGCTATTTGCTAAGCAACATTGACACTTGTGTATGTTATGAAAATTATGTATTTACAACCGGTAACAGAAAAGAGTGACTTTTATTCACATTTATGAAATGTTACTCCCTACAATAATACATTTAACACTATAATTACCAGTCGGTCAATATGACCTATTTTTATCAACCGGTCAAAATAACCGTATAACTTGTGCTTGCAAAATATAAAATATAATTCAATAAACAAGTAAAAAATAGAATCGTTTACAAAAAATAACGAGTAAGGTTTTACATAAAAGCCTTGTGAAGAATTATTGAAAGCGGTCACATTGACCGGTTGGTAGTTCTAGTGTTAATATAAAAAGAACTTGAATTTGGTGCATATAATATTTAAAATATCACGTGATCAATATTTCATTACATTTTTTCAAATATAATTCGGCTCAATGACCACTCTTCGCAAATATACCCCAAAATAATGCCTTCCATTGATCTTATTATTTAAATATATATATATATATATTAATTAAAAAATATACTTATTAGTATTGAGTTTAAATATATTAGAAAATATAACTGTTGGAATACATAAATTTATTAAAAATATATTTTGGTTTTTTTTTTCATGTAAAGTAACGCAATTTTGAATTTCAGCCTGGTTCTATTAGATGCGGTTCGTATCTTTTTTTGTTTCATTTCAGATGCGATCTGTTTTTGCAATTTAGATTTAATAAAAATAATGTGATACCCCATTATTTTTGTCATTTATTTTAGTATATATGTCTTTTATATAAATTTTATTTTACATGGTTCTCTAACATATTTAACTCAATGATTTTTATTGTTTGTTGTTTGATTATAAGCGAGCCGTTGTAAGCATTTATTTACAATTATGTAGGTATGTAATGCAGCGTGCAAATTTTTAAATAAAAAGATCCGATTTATATAAAATAAATATAAAAAATAAATAAAACTGCACGCTACAAAAAAAATTATTAAATGATGGTTATTAGGTGCATAGTGCCTGTTCATGTGTATTAAATTAAAACCACTAACCTTGAAAAAAAAGTATTATACAACACCACACCAGTGCCAAGAAAAAAAATTCAAGTGCAAATTAACAACGCAGAAAACAAAAGAAAAACTGACTAAACAATTAATAAAAACTCGCTATTTCAACCAAAATTGGTAAATAAATTCAATGAATATAGAAGAAACAATCGTAAATCATAGCTCTGTCCTACTCCTGCAAATACAAAAACCTATAGCTGTCCTACTCGCACGACACAAAGACGTATTAGACTGATTGGTTATACACAAAATAAGCAACGTTAGTTACTGTTAGAAAAGACAAATTTTGTTACCAGGTATGGCTTGATTTTTTTAACGAATATAAGACCAACTGACACGTTATAACACATACTAAAAAAAATTTGGTTCACAATAGATATTTCCAATGAAGAACGTAGAGTCTCCCACAAGGACAATGACGGTATTGAAGACAGACTATATGAAGTATATTTCAAAGTAATGGAGCTAATTCAGTTAAGATTGGGAACCACTGGTTTTATAGTACACCAACACTCTAACGCGAGGTATCTCTTCTGTACATTAAACATATTGTTAGGGACAACTACAGTATATCTAATTTAGAATCTAATAAGACTGGACAGAAGACGCGGTTAAACTAACACCAATGTTAGATTCATTCTTAATGATGCGACTCGAGTGTAATTCGAATTATTCGAGTAAAAAATAGTAATCAATTATTTAAAAAATGTTTAGATTTTCAGTGGGCTTATCACGAATTTTAGTCTGGCTTTCGAACCGAGTTCGCTTCAAGCGATTTGTATGGAAATTTGAGCAGCGCCACCGCGTGCGGATTTGGAACTACAATATTTTAGATACTTTTTGTTAATTTTCGAACGTCTCGATCTTTCGTTCATTGATAGATTGCTGGTGCTCGTTAGTAAAAATTCATCATCCCGACTGCTAACGGATCCGTTTTACTTGTGACAGCTCGATTCAAAAGCCAGACTAAATTCGTGATAAGCCCACTGAAACCAAGTAATCATAAGCGCTAGACCGGTTTATTTGTGGGAAAACAGTTGAAAACTCGAGTCACATCACAAGACACCAGAAGACCACAAAAGACCATAGAAATAAAAGCGTCAAAGTACAATAATCTCGTCTTACGTCGATGAAGATGATGCATACTGGTATACTGGTGTCGTTGTCCGGGTATATTGTCCAGCCTGGTCATTGAGAAAGCCCTACCTGGAGCTCGCGAGGCCGGCAACGTGGGAACCAGATCCGTGCGACGGCGAGCCACGGAGTTCCACATCACTGGCGCTGGTCGATCTATTTCGTCTGTAAATTAACGTAAAGCATATTACGATACTGTGTGAAACTGTGTGACTTTTTTATTTATATACATATAGAGGGGGTAGTTGCACAATTAGACAGATCATTATCAGTCTACTCAATGTTATAAATTTCAGCAACTTATTATCTAATTAGAATCAACTTATGCGAAAACTTACACAATCTGAATCCTTTTTATAAGAAGCGTGTAATAAAAATAAATAAATTTCGTTTTAAAAAATATACATCATTTATTATTGAAATGGAAACCGAAACTCTGTCGACACCTTTTTTTAAACAAAGCCGTGAGTTATGCATTTATAATTATTCAAACTAATCCGAAGAAAAGCCAAAGCATCAATAAATGCCACGTGTTGAAACCTCTTATGTCTCTGTCTCACAACGATTGCATATATATAGTAACAACCCAAACCATATAATTTGAAACCAACCAATTCTAGGTAAATCGCAAATATATTTTAAAAGTTACCTTTATTATCATTATCACACATGTCAAGTTGCAACGCCGATGCGCGACGTGTGAGCGGCGCAGACGCATACATCACATTACTGGTTGATGATGCCCTGGAAATTCGATAAAGACGTTTAATTATCAACATTAATTCTGTATTAAAACCTACATAACAATCTAACATGCTTCATTCTACGTGTTGAGAAAAACAAACAAACAAAAACTAAACATGCTAAAACAAAGTATTAACAAATATAAGAACTCATGCAAATGAAGAATAATATGGAAAATTAATTAATTTTAAATAATAATATCTGAGATTATTCACGAACACAATTTGAAGTAGAAACGACAATCTTCAAATGGATACAGATTGGACTTTGGACTGGAAGAAAAGGATAACTATATTGTTATCGTGTCGAAGTTGAGGCATGTGTGAAAGAGATACAGATATCTCCTTTGCCGTTCACGACACCGCGATTGTTTCTCTTTCTATCACTTATATATCTACAAAAACTGTATCCATTTAAAAACTGCAGTAAATATTTTTTTTAATAACTAATGACGTCTATTTTGAAACCTAAATTTCGCAACTAACCTCAGAAACAATCACTACAAAAATAAAAACAATAATTAATTACTAATAGAATAAAAATATTTAAAAAAGCATCTTGTAAAACTTTCATTTTTAGAACAACTTTATATATTCTATATTTATGTATTCTTAAAACCTTTAAAATTTTAAAACAATTGATAAAGTAGGTTTTTTTTTTAACTTTAAAAAATCTCCATCTTTTAGGCTGTCACACTAGGTGCGACCGTTAGTAAAGTCATTTATATATTTTGTCACTTAATAAAAAAAAACATCCGTAACAAGGCTCCTAACCTAAAGCCGTAACCCCAGAAACTAGTAGATAGGAGATATTCATTTCCCAAACCTATTGCTATAGATATCAGTGGGCTTATCACGAATTGAATCTGGCTTTCGAATCGAGCTGTCACAAGTAAAACGAATCCGTTAGCAATCGGGATCATGAATTTTTACTAACGACTAACGAGCACCAGCAATCTATCAAATGAAAGGTCGAGACGTTTGAAAATTAACAAAAAGTATCTAAAATATTGTAGTTCCAAATCCGCACGCGGTGGCGCTGCTCAAATTTCCATACAAATCGCTTGAAGCGAACTCGGTTCGAAAGCCAGACTAAAATTCGTGATAAGCCCACTGAACAAACAAACATACCATTAAAACCCAAAACAAAATATGTACCTATATTTTTAACTTAAGCATAATAATGATTGTCAATAACAAAACTACAGCACAATGCTAAAGTAATATTTATAACAATGTCAACCAAAAAATAACTATTGTATTAAAAACAATACAATGTAACAATTCAGAGGAAGTGAAACATTATGACTTGTGTTCGTAAGTTGAATTGACGCGAAAACGTTTCAAAATGCAAATTGTGGCTCCAGTCACGTCCGAGTTTAAGGCCCGTATACAGAAATAGCACTCGAGTTCAGTTTGAGCTGTGATCATTTGATCATTATTAGTTAAATGCATTTTATTATATATTATGAAGTAAACATTATTTACTAATAAATCTTTAAATACGGCAACCATTAGACAGTAATCAAAATAAAATAGTAATAAAAGAAATTATTTTGCTTATATTTCCTGTTATATTAGGTCGAGATAAGTTATTGAATGTTGGTGGAGGTTATTTTCCTTCAGCGACCTAATATAGCGGGAATTATAAGCAAAATAATTTTAAATAATTTCCTTTAATATGGATTTCCGCAAATTAATGCCTGAAACAATTAATTAAAATAGTAATATGTTGCATATACTTGTATATCAAATATCCAGTTTAAACATAAATTTGTATTTTTGTCCTCCTGTTTTTTTTAATATATTTTTAAGTAACGATTGAAACAAAATACAAGGCATGTAACAGAACGTAATGACAGCTAGGTGACAGTAGACAGTTGCAATGGATTATTAGAATTGGTCAAAAATCAGGTCGATAATTGTTCAAGTGTGTGATTGGTCTATTTTGTTTCGTACGCCTGAGTGACATTTGGAGTTTTGAGCTCTACTCAGTGAATCTATGCTTAAACATAATTTCTGAATACAGACCTTAATCTATACTAATATTATAAAGAGGAAAGATTTGTATGTTTGTAACGAATTGGCTCAAAAACTACTGGACCGATTTCAAAAATTCTTTCACCATTTGAATGCTACATTATCACTGATCAATATAGGCTATGTAAATCACACGAAAAAAAAGGATCATTACTAAAACTACAATAATGTAACCCAAGGTTGCCAAAAATTGCCATAAAAGACGGGCGTCGTTAAAATATGAAACATCATTAAACTTCAAGTGTTGCTATGAAAAATTGTCTGAAACATAACCACATAGGCTTGCTATATTTAATGGTATATTAACATAGTAATTCATTGTCACGTTAACATTAAAACAAATGCAAGTGATAAAATTAACCAATCCGATTGGGAGAAGTGTGACCCACATACACTCTCTCGTGTACCAGGAATTTGAATGTCAGCTATAATGCAGTTAGTATCAAGCGTTCTTTATTAATAGTTTACTAAGAACATACTCTGCCTTGTATTTATTCAATCGATCCTATAAACGACTATAAATAATAATAATAATATTTATTTTCTTCCAATCTTAATTACAATTTTAGACTTGTATTTAACACGTTGAGTACCGCATTGCAAAATCATATTTTTTACATATGGACTTATTGGACGGTATCATGCCCACCGGTGTACAAGCGGGCCGGTAATGTTGCGGAGTGACCCACCAGTGGGCATGCGGTCTTTAACGTCTTAAGGACGTCAGTGCTTGTTTCATCTCAATATTAAGCTAGAATACTTCCTAGAGTGGAAATAACTGGAGGAGACTTGCTCCAACACTTGGATCAAGGTATCTTCTATCATTATTAGATATTTTATAATTTAAATCTTTATATACATTTAACCGTATCTCTCTCACTACGGTAGGTTATGTTACACAAGCACACACGACTAATTTAAAAAGCCCTAAATAACTTAAACTCAATCAAAATTCCGACCCAATTTAATTTCGCCCGCGTTCTCCGACGACCTTGTTCCGTTGCGTTGCTAACGATGCGTGACCAAAGCCCATAGTATTTGATAAAAAGGTGCGGTCTCTATTTTTAGCCACACATTGTCTTTTGTTTCTCGCTTTTTTGGAGCTTAAATAGTAACAGATGTTTTAAAAGAGCACAGATTCGCAAAAAATACCTCGCATAAAGGTATGCATTCCGATCCAAAATAATCCCTAACCGTCTAGGTGTAGTCCTTTATCGATTTATTGTCCTTGAGTGTCCTACAGACGAGGTTCATTCACGCCACGGGCTAGACAGACGCCGATTAGCAAACTCGTCAACACTGTGACGTATTTCATTATACAGTATAAACCAGTGTTTTCCAAAGTGAGCCCCACGCCACACAGGGGGGCAATTTGAAAATTGACTCGACACGAGTTTAACCCTTTCGCTTCGGGCCATTTAAATGCAATACTAGATTTCGGTGCCAAATTTAATGAAAAAAGGAAATTCTTAAATAATTGCGGTAAATAACTATTAGATATAATTTCGCTTGACGAGACTAAAATATCAACTGGATGTTTGGTTATATAAGGGGACATGAGAATTTAGAACTAAGACTAAGGTGGGGCATGGCACAAAAAAGGTTGGAAAACACTGGTATAAACTCTCTATAACGAAACTGAAGGGACTGTACATCTTATAGCGTTATAGAGAATTGTCGTTAAATGGAGAGGAGAAAAATCTGAATTAGAAAAGGTAAAAGTTTATTTCAGATAAGTGATTTCGACGCTTTAGGGGGTTTGTCGTTAAATCGAGTGACGTTACATGGAGATTAGACTGTATTTTGATTAGTAATGCTTATTTATATTAGGTTTTTCGCCCCCACTACACCTTTTCAATGAATTGTATCCGGGTTGAAATTCCTAGTTGATTGTGCGTGCTTTTTCTATACTTAGGTACTAGCTTTATTTACATTCATTGTTTTAATTTTTTATTGATGCTTAATTTACAGTTAAGCAAAAATGCATCTAATTACTATGGTCTGAGTTTTGATTGAGTTTTTTGTGATTATTACTATGCAAAATATTTTTTTAAATTCTTGATAGTTAACTTGACTTGACTTTAAAAAGTCAGCAGACTGGGTTAATAACCATTAACAGTCAACCTACTGCTCTACTATAGTCTATTAGTAAATAAAACTTAACGAGATGCAGTTTCCAGAACAGCCTGGACAAATGCCAAAATCAATACGGAAGAGCCGGAAATTTTTTGTTATATATTTTTTTAACAAGAAAATTCTTAATGGAATGCGCGAAATAACGTTCACAATTATTGTGAGCATATAAATTTAGAAATATGTACGCTGTACGCGCTAATCTTAGTGGCGGCTTTCGACAACATAAATATAGTATAGTAGTAAATATAGTAGGTGGTAGGCAGACTGATGATGGCATTAGCCCAGTATGTCGTCCTGGGGAAGTACCACCACTTTCAAGCGGAACACCCAAGTGACCTAGTCGCGTTTCGGGATCAGCTTGGAAGTAGCCGGGATAACGAGAGGAGTGTGCCCTGTCAATTTGGACAGTCGTCTCCTCAAGCTGGCACAGTGGAGTCGACTGTTGCGCGCGGACATCTGTCTGTGGTAACAGTTGTCTATGCTCATGGACCACACTCTAGCTTAACATCAGGCGGAGTGTGGTCATTTGCTGGGCTATTAATAAAAAATAAAAAATAATAAAAATTTAACGGGTACTGAGGGGATTGTGCCCTTTTAATTAGACGAAATACACTACAAGAAATTACTTTTAGTGATAAGATCGCCAATTGCTCTAAGTCTGTTTCCTATGAATTAATTTGTATCAGCATTGTTATTTATTATAACGATTGCTGTATGGGAAGCGGTTTAGTGCTTGAAATAAGTCGACTTTATGATATGTTATTAATTAAATTACTTTACAAAACAATTGAAAAAACTTCTTGCGGCTTACCATTATTATGATTACTTATCATTTTAAACCGAACATTTCCAAATTAAGCGCGATATTTAGCAAAATAAAACGATAAATAAGTTAATAATCCCAAAAACAAACAAAAAACCGCCATTTGTGTGAAACACCTAAGTTCTAGACGGAATAACATGATGAGATGTCAACGAACCCGTTTAATTTGTCACACCTACCCACGTGATGGAATTTTATTAACAAAATAAAAGAATCATATTATACTAAAAATTATGATTTAAATTGTCTCTTCCATTTACAGCGAACCTATGCAAGTTCATGATTTTTATAGACACTCAACCTAGAACGAAGGCGAAACAAATGTCTACACACATGAAAACTGAAATAATACAATCTCTTAACACTAGAACTACCAACCGATTTCAAAAATTCTTCACAAGACTTTTATGTAAAACCTTGCTCATTATTTTTTGTAAACGATTCTATTTTTGACAATTCTACAATAAATTTATTGAATTATATTTAATACTTTGCAAGCTCAAGTCATCCGGTCATTTTGACCGGCTGGTAGTTCTAGTGTTAACAATCTGCGTGAAAGAAAAATATTGTTGTTTTTTTTTTTGCGAATATTGCCGATTGGGGTGGACACTAATTTTTTAAACATTTAAAATTTTATAAAAGGCGATGAAAGAGATTTTATGGCAATTTTTGGCAGCCTTGGGTTACATTATTGTAGTTTTAGTAGAGATCCTTATTTTTTTCTGTAATTTATATAGCCTATAGTGATAATGTAGCATTCAAATGGTAGAACTACCCTTAGCCCTACACCCAATCTTGAGTATCTATCTAAAAGAAAACAAAATCATGAATGATATTATGTGCATTCCTTTAGCAGCCGAATAGTCTAGACGGCCTTGTTTGCATCACAAAAAACAACCATCTTGAATCATCACTTAAACCGGTATTACCGTAGGAATTTGCGACCTTGGGGCTTTAATTCTAATTTGCATGTCAATTATATGCTCAAAACTTCTGCGATAAAGTCTATTATAAATCCATTTTCGACCTAATCCGCCTTCACTGAAGCACAACCAACATCCAAGTTCCACATTTATAGGTGGCATAGTGGGAGCAAAATCAGACAGTGCTATAGGTCATGGCATTACAAATATATATCATAAAATATATATACAACAATCTAAGCTATATATATATATGTATGTATATATAAAGAGAGAATGACGTCATTCTTATCTAATCAGTAGAGAAAAAAAAACAGTTTCTTTAAGATAAACATCTGTCTTACTAGACTTTGATGCAAGATTATTTATATTATTGTAAATCGAATAGAACTTTCTAGGCAACAAATTCGTAATAACTAATTAGCTATGAGCGATAGCCTTCGTGGTTATTGTTACGCATAGGATCCAGGGGGGCTACTCAGGCATATCCGAAGTTACATGAATTTTGACATATAAGCCCGTAAAAATTCCTGTCAAATATCCGTAAAATAAGCATTGTGTGGCCTATCCGTCGTGACGTCGCTGTCAAATCCGTAATTTCGTGAATGATTACGTAAGTGTTCCTGTGAGTAGGAAACGTCCGTATTTTCGTCCGAAGTGCGCCTGAGTAGCTTCCCAGGTTCGAATTTCAGACGAAATTTTTATTTTTTTATTTTTTGTCATAACAGTCAGTTCATATTTATGTCATATTTATGTTAATTCATTATTACGACAAGAAAAAGGAAATACATAAAAAAAATAAGCTAAGTACATGCAGTATTACATAAAGAACATGCATTTATACTGAAAATAAATAAATAAATAAATAAAACTCCGACCCACTGTCCATGGAGAGTCTATAGAGGTCGAATGCATCATAATACCATCGATTCTTGGTGCATACGATTACGACCATTATTATAGGGCATATAAAGAAATGACGCATGCGGAGGAAGTAAGGAGAGGTGGGGGAAGTGTCACATGAACTTGGATACATTACCAAGAGAGATACGCGTTCACATAGAACGCGCTTCAGTGGACAGTAGACCTTAAAGTGGTTTAATTCTTTTTACTTAATCCATTGTCTAAACTCCAAAATATGTTTATTTAAATAACCCCAAGGTCATGAATAAACACGTCAAAAATTATGCATAATTATTTCTGCCAACGAGACATTTTAGGCTAATTTCACATACCAATTTTAAATACCATTTTTTTCCTTTAAACCCTATATGAATCAAATAAACTAATTCACGTCCCACATACTAAATACATATATCAAGCAACGAGGTCAATGTTATTAAGGTGTCTGTTAAACTTCGTCTATCAACATTTACCGCGTGAATTCGACCAAATGTAACTTTGAAATTAGGCAACTATTGATATGACCACAGACAGGTGCCCACGCGCAACTATGCCGACTTGAGGAGACGAATAAGTTCCGTCCAAATTGACAGGACATTAACGATAATCGTTTCTAAATTCAAAAAAATTAAACTTAATATTATTATTATTTTATATATTATGTTACTTTATATAATATATTATGTGAAACTAGCTTAAAATGCGACCACTTAATAGTGTATAAGACACCACCCAAAAATCTTAATGTTACGTCAATACAAAAAGAAAAAAAACTACAAAATTATTAGTCAATTAAATTAACTATTAAAAAAAACATAACAATATTAGTCGTACTACATATATAGGTTAAAACAACATAAAAAGAAAATAAAATAAAAATTTTGATAAAAAATAACAAAACCAGCTTACAGCGAATCGAAAAAGTTCATCTGATCTATGGGGTTGGTACTGGAGGGGTGAAAACATAAATTAATTAGTAAAATAATTTTAGCAAATGAAAGAAAAAAAAAACAAAAATGCGTGTGGACGAAAATAAACCAAAACCACAACAAGGAATGTAAGGCGCAAACTGAAATTAAAAAAAAAAATCTAATTTAACATGTACTAAAAAAAATTCTATCATATAACACAGAGCGGGTTTATTCGTCAATTAGTCAACAAAATATTCATTACAGCCTGAAAATTTACCAATAAATTTCGCCAACAGGTACTGCTTCAAAATAATAATAATAATAAACCATAGATACTAAAAAGTCAAGTTAAAACAATGAACATAAACATAAAAATTAATATACAAATAAAAGTAATTATTAATTTATTATTAATTAATTGACGAATATGCCCCAAAAACAATTTGAAAAAAGACATAGTATAAGACATACCTGCGCGCTGCCCAGAAAAATCCAGAAGTGTCAGCAGGTTCCAAAAGCCGAGGTGTCGAAGAACCGAAGGCGAACGCGGATCGAGGAGAAGAACGTGCCTGTCTCGCCCGCTCCAACCTCTCTTCCCGGTCTTTCTCCCTTTGGAGCAAAGCCTCTCGGCGGGATATCGAAGCCTCCCATATCGCGCGCTTTCTTTCTTCCACCTACAAATAACATTCAATTATTTAATAATAATAATACTATCTAGAAATATTGGTCATATAGAGTCAGATGAAGGCTTCAATCGACGCTCATGTTTAAAATTTAAATATATGGTCAAATCATTATTAACATAATCCAGCCATTCTCAAAGTGTGTTCCGCGGAACCCTAGGGCTAAAATACTGCAAAAAAATACCTACCAAAGGGAGATTATAAGGTTACATCTAAATATTCCAACTAAATATTACGTAATATTACATTGCAATATGATTATTCATAAATACATATAAATCAGTTTTTTATAATTATATTAAGGCTTTTTCCTTCGCCAAAAAAGTTTGAGAACCGCTGACATAATCTATTTTCTATCTTCAATAGTTAGAACTAATGTAACATAGTTTGATTTTTTTAAAATTATGGTTAAAAATACCGGCAAAATACACGCATGCGCACTAGACCAATAATCAACATCACTTACATGAAATTTATTTAAAAAAGTATACGTTATATATGCCTACAGAAGAAATTACTTAAAATGTAACTTGTCTCAGACCCGACGCTCAAGTAATGATCTCTACTTGAAACAGGACTTCAGTGAAGCATTTATTGAGCTAAACTTTTTTAAAGTTTCTAGATTAGGTGATTAAATACCGAAATACGCTCGAGCGTCGTTACTTATTACTGGGGGGCTACTCAGGCACACTTCGGACGAAAATACGGACTTTTCCTACTCACATATCACGAAATTAAGGATTTGACAAGCCATACAATGCTTATTTTACGGATATTTAGCAGGAGTTTTTACGGGCTTATATGTCAAAATTCACGTAAGCTACAAAGATGACGGCCGTATTACGAAACTTCGGATATGCCTGAGTAGCCCCTCTGGATACGGGTCTCAGAGTAGCGTCGTCTGTGGTGTAACTCACCCGGTGCATAGAAGTCATGTGCTTCCTACCCAATTGCCCTTGACTACAAAACTGTTAGCCGATATAATACACCTTTTGTGGCATTAATTTTTCATCCGCATAGGTGATTAAGACAATAAACAATGACGAATTAATAATGATAACGATAGCGTTATTGTGATAAGCGAAGTGCAAATATGACACGTACACCCAGTCATATTTTAATTTTGGAATTCACGTATAAGTGTATATTTAGGATACATAACATCGGTCAGTTGTGTTAAATGAGAAATATTAACTTATTAATTTGTAGTGACTTCGATACACGCTCATAGATGGCGCTTTCTAAATTGTATCACACATACTACAAAATAATACCCAGCGCGACATATACATAGAGATTTAGAAGAACAACGAATTAAGTTAAAATAATTCGAGTAATGCAATCACATTTGGGGATGACCGCCAAAACGGCTTTCAACACATTAAAAACTAATTACACGAGTGTCAACGTTAACTGTCAAAACATTCGCGATATTTTTAAAATTCGACCCAAATACTTAAATTTTTAGGTCAATGGTGGGATTTCCTACTTTCGCTGAACGTATGTGTTGCTACTAAACACGATGACGTGCGATGATCAATCAAATTAAGAATCATCTAAACAAATGTTAAGGTAATTTGGAGACGTCGACTCTTTCTCTAACATGATTCTTTTGTTTTTTACTTCACGGCATTCGAATATAAGCTACTCGTTATAATTATGAAGCACGTTTATTATGTCTGTTGTCTCTGTCGTACAACGGTCGCACACGCATACGATGACAGAGAAAGAACGATGGCAGCTGTTTCATTTGGAACTATATAATTTAAACAAAAAAATAGATACTACCATTATATAAATATTAGTTCTACATATGCCTGTTAGGACTAATATTTACTGAAAATTTTCAAACACAAACTACCGTTTTACATATTAGTACGATAAGATATTATTTCACGCTAACCGATAAAGGCTTTAAAACAGTGATTCTCAATCTTTTTTTTGTTGCGACACAACGATTCCTAAATTTGACGGCAAACGTAGAAAAATATAAGTTTTTTTTTTAATAATATTAACATTATTATTTATTTAAAATTTCGTGGCACATTGGTTGAGAACCACTGCTTTAAAATAACATCCGGTCCTATTACAATTAGTAAAGAATTCGATCGTCTACAATCTATTAGATCAAACATAAACAAAGGCACCCAAGTCATGCAACTAAACAACACTGATTCAATAAAGGCGAACGCAAAAGAAGTGCTATTTAAAAAAATCTGATAAAACAAAAAACAAATAACAAACGTTAGAAAGTTTCGATTATTATCTGTGCACTTGAAGACAAAGCGAAATACAATTCTCGCTAAACTATCATTTAAAACAACACGGTTAAAGCATGTAATCGTAAACAAGTAGTGTATGACTGAAACGCGAACAAATAAACTTCCTTCAGGCATTCCCCTGTCACCTGAATTTATGTATAGATATAAGATATAGATATTAGAGGGGACGTTTTACATTAAACTGGATTAAAATATTCGGTCTACATTACGTACTTATGTCTGTATTGTGGACCAGGGGGGCTACTCAGATATATCCGAAATTTCGTAATACGGTCGTCACGTCTGTAACTTACGTGAATTGTGACATATAAGCCCGCAAAAAGTCCTGTCAAATATTCGTAAAATAAGCAAATCCGTAATTTCGTGAATGTTTACGGGTCCGTATGTGTTCCTGAGTAGGAAACGTCCGTATTTTCGTCCGAAGATTGTGCGCCTGAGTAGTCTCCCAGATATTACGTGGCGATACACCAATTTTGAAGTAGAACAACTATTAAGCCGTATAGGTTTTATTTCTATGTTTCATTATTCAGTTAGAATTTAAGACGTACTCTTTTATAACAGGGTTAATTAATCATGTGGCTATATATCTATCTATGTGTATATCGTCGGGTCTTATTAAGACCGCCGGAACTAAACATTTTGGTAATTTCAGACTTTTGGTAAAATAACTTCAAAATAAAATTCTCCATCTCAAGAAAAAAAATTAAAACATTTTTTTCAAATTTTTTTGAGATAATACAACAACGAAGAATCTACACAAACGAACGCTCTTCTATAAATTTGCGTATGCGTCCCCGAATTGTTTGTCTTTGATACCACTCGTTTCCTTCAGAGGGCGCTTCACAAGGTTGTTTGTTAAATACATTTTACGGCTACTTCAATTACAATATTAACCAGACTAAATAGACAGAACGGTGACTTTTATATACATAAAAAACATATATATATAGTCCAAGCTATACCTATACCTATAAAGCGATCAATATATATGATAAACTAATTAGTAGATATTCTTATAGATATATAAAACATATTGATATATCTAACTAAAAAAATATATTATTGCATCATCTGCAAATTACAAATAGGTATAAGCTTTTTAAACAGTTTTTTATTTTTCTCACTCTAACACCCCATAAGCCTACCTACCTGCACGTGAATAGAGAGGATTACCAAAGGTATAATTCACCTTTTATCTATACTAATATATAAAAAGGAAACATTTGATTGTTTGTTTGTATGTATTGAATAGGCTCCGAAACTACTGGACCGATATGAAAAATTATTTTACCATTAGAATCGTACATTATCCCTGATGAACATAGGCTATATAATATTTTCAATTGTTTTTTAAGAAATATTATATTTTATTTCAAGTTCACACAATTCGATGTCTATGCCTAATTTTGGCGGTGAAATGTGCTGTCAGTTTTCAATTGTTTTTTAAGATATATTTCATTTTATTTTAAGTTCACACAATTCGATGTCTACTACGCAGACGTAGTCGCGGGCAACTGCTATATTATATAAGAGGAAATGATAAAAAAAATATGAATGCTAGTGTACTAATAAAAGAACATCCATAAGTCGACTTAATAGTTTAATCTAATTACAATAATAATGCCGCCTCTGTATGATTAATAAACCTATGACAAATAGCTTTGTATGGCATTTCTGACACGAAAGGAAGTGGGGATATTTCTGTTCTGACTCCTCTTAAGTAGGCATGCGCTATTCTTGTAGTTTAGTTAATATAAGATATAATTTACAAATATACCACAACACTCTATTAGTCATTTTCAAGCTAAATTTCACACCTCTTCATAATCTGTAACTAATTTTTATTTGCAGTTCCTATAAGGTTATTTTCCGATGCACAAAGTATTAGGTGAGAAAACGTTCGACCTTGTGCAAGTAATTTTACACTAAAAGGCTATCTTAGTGACTAATTTTAACATTTATGAATTGTTATTTACTTTTCTTCTGAATTAAAATTCAATTTTTTTCTAATTATTATTTTATGTACAGGCTTATGATTGACGAGTTTCATGTGGTATTCTTCCCGAAGTCACGGTAGAGTCTAACGATGAGCAAGCGCACGCCTTTAGTGCCTACGCTAATAAACGATTTTCACTTTAACAAAATAGGGTTCGGCAGTAGTGTGGAAACTATCTTCTAAGATTCTTGTTATTTATTTTATTATTTTAAGGACAAAAATAAAATAAACACGAACCTGATGTCGCCTATCAGTGTCTTTTGATCTTTGTTCCTCTTGTCTCCGTCGACGCTCTTCATCACGTTTCTCTCTCTGAGCTTGTGCTGCTGCGGCATGAGCTCTGAGCTCATCAAGACGCCGACGTTGCTCCGCTTCCCGCCTCTCGCGGGCTAATCTCGCGCGTTCCACTGCATCTGCTGACCCTGAGGTAGAAACAGTGTATTTAGGAGCTTTGTAATTAAGTTAGGCAACTACAAGGAACTGCGAAACTTTGGAGAGTTCATGATTTTAAATTTGAGGTAAATTATTTCTCAGATTTATATATATTAATAACTTTAGAGTGATTTGTTTATAATAATTAACCTCATTAATTTGTAACGTAAAAATATAGGATGATATTTTTTTATATATGCCAGTTTCATTGTTTTCATTTGTGAAAGCACTCTCTTTGAGTTCCTTAAATAAGCTGAAACCAATGTGAACAAATATATATTGGTGTGATAAAGAGAAAATTATCATATCCACATTCATAGTTCAGATCCATGCCATTTAAAACGTAACTCACCTTCTACAAAAAAGTTAACACAAAACGCAGTCCTACTTAGTATACAGATCTTACTTCTAGCTTCCTAATATCCTACTATTGACCATCTAAGATTATGATCTTCAAATTTTTAAACAAAAGAATAAAAGTTTAAAAAAACACTTTCAAAATATATGTACATAGAAGTTTGACATTCGCTCCACTCCACTTACAAACGTTTATTAACCATAAAAATAATTATGGAATGGCGCTCTCGACTACAGTTTTATGATCACTTCACATGAAAACTGGTGAAAGTCATCACGAAACTGTCAAGTCATTTATAACCATCACGTGTGTGGGTAACACAAATTTATTTATTTATTTATTTAGATGCTAAGCAATCATCACTGTGCCCTTTTCGTTACAATTAAATAAAGCTTTTCTCATTAACAAATATCAAAACATTCATATTACAAGAATAATAAGAATAAAAAAATATTGATACTTAAATGTATCAAGCTTTATTTGACAGATCAACAACCCAACAAGGTAGAGACAACTGTTATATACAAGTTAGCACATCTGTGGTGCTACCACACGCGTTTCCCAGTTCGTGCTCATTCCCTCCTGTGGGCTTATCACGAATTTAGTCTGGCTTTCGAATCGAGCTGTTACAAGCAAAACGGATCCGTTAGCAATCGGGGTCATGAATTTTTACTAACGACTAACGAGCACCAGCAATCTATCAAATGAACGAAAGATCGAGACGTTCGAAAATTAACAAAAAGTATCTAAAATATTGTAGTTCCAAATTTCCATACAAATCGCTTGAAGCGAACTCGGTTCGAAAGCCAGACTAAAATCGTGATAAGCCCACTGGTTTAGCAGGAGACTCAGGAGGGGATATAAAAGGTAAGAGTAAAGAGCAGGTCTTTAAAAAAAAAAAAAGAATTGTCCCCATTGGACAGCCTAACTTATCTGATATAACAATTGCGAACCAACATCAATACAAACTATGCCACGGTCGTCCCAAACCAAACACACAAACATACTCGTAAATAAAATCCGAAATCTTCGTCTCAAAGAAAGAGATGCACGAACACGGAAATAAACTTAAATCTATTGTAACGAAGACAAATTTATTTCAGTAGTTGTACATTGTATCCGTTTGACGTCATTCGTAGACCCTTTCGGTTTCAAGTGAATGAACCCTATTTATAAACTCTCTTCATTAATATATAAACCAATAACGTTGTAGGGATTGATTCGAAGCGATTATTTAAAATAATACAGAATTCACATCCCTACTAATATTATAAATGTGAATGTGAGTTTATTTGTTACGTTTTCACGCAACAACTACTTAACCGATCATCATGAAACTTTGTACACATATTTTTGGAGGTACTACAAGTAACATAGGATACTTTTTATTAAAAATAATAATTTATTTTTATAGTTTTATAGTTTCCAATTGACTATAGTTAGTATGATCTCTGATACTTATTTAAGGACTTAAATGCGAGCGAAGCCGCGGGTAAAAGCTAGTTAGGACATAAAAGTAGGTATTTTTAGTTCATGTACAGTCAACAAAAAAATCATATGAAAAAGGAAATACGACAAATTAAAGAAGTCACAATAGATTGAATTTATTGCATCATATTATACTTAAATATGTCCATTCTATTAAGAAACATAGCCTTGTAATTGTTGTGGGCGGAGTGACACGAATGCATATTATAAGGCGTTTTTCACATATAAGAGAGAATCAATTATATTATATTTATGAGATACCAAACGAGGTGTTTTTTGACATGGGGGTTTTAAGTGTGAATTAAAATTTTATAATTTTTTGTTGGCCTTCTGCTCGAATACTCGACATTGGCAGAATTGTCTTTAATGGATATCTGAAGCCATTAATAAAAGAAGAAGAAGAAGAGATACCAAACGAAAATTATTTATTTATTATTTATTTATTTAAGCATAGTCACTTGCATGGTCTTACAGTCAGTTCCAATACACCATGCAAGGAGTCGAATACAAAAAATAATAATAAAATGTCAAAAAACTTAATAAACTAAACAAAAATAATCTCAAAGCAATTTTACAATACATTGTATTTTACAATTATATTGGTCAACATCAAAACCCAATGATCAATGAGCTACAGGCGACTAGGTTCAGCTAGAGCAGCCAACACATGAGCTCATTGAAGATTACAGACATACTCGTTTTAAACCATTCAAACCAGAAATATTTATTTCACATAGGCCCTTTAGACTCTTGCGCATAGTCGGGATCTACAAGATTTCGAAAAGGCATATGACGAGAAGAAATCACAAGAAACTCGCCAATCATAGTCTGTACAATATAACTATTGTCTATGGTAACAGTCGTCTTTGTTCTATGTTGGACGATCTATATTTGAATCATACTATTCATAAATAATATAGAGCAGTGTTGCCAACTCCAAGACACTAGATAGACAGGAGAAAACAGTAGATAAAGGAAAAAAGGCAGATTTCGTACTCTCCTCATATAATTAAAACAATCACCTACTTTTATTAGCTATCAGGACTCACATACATTGTTATATAATAAATGTTGAACACAACATAATAAAAAACAAACATCAAAGTAAAATTATTTTCCACTTTCATTTTCAATCATTTTCCTTTTTAAAATCGCACATATTTTTGTTAAATTCCTTCATGTGCCTTTCTGTGGCTTCAAACAACAAGAGTAGATACTGCCATCTGGTGACATTGCGTTTTATTTAACAGTGGTTATCAAAAAATATTTGCATAGGTGGCTGAAAGCTAATTGAAAAACAGTAAAAATTAGGAATGAAACAGAAAACAGGGGCATCAATGTGAAAACAGCTAATATACTGTTAAAACAGTAGGGTTGGTAACACTGATCCTACCATTCATAAACAATATAGAGTAACAATGCATGTTACTGTAAATATCTACACATTAATAAGATTTAAGACATTTATTTTCTCAAAAAGAACTATAAAAATTCACTTAATTGACACAAAAATAAAAAATAATTATAAATAAACATAACATCACAAGGCACTTTCAACCCTATATGTTTTTTAAATTTATATTTAAATTTAATTATATTTTTAATATTAGTAATATTAATCGGCAATTCATTATATATATTTACACCAATTCAGTCACTATAACGGCATTGTTCCAAGTACGGTGTAAACAGAACACGGCTTGACATTGAATGACCAATCACTTGACGTTACTGCTTAGGTATGTGCTATTTTCATTACAAAGTTTCAATTACCTAGTTGTGTTAGGTTAGTTATTTCAATTGAACGGCTGACGGAATCCGATTTAAGTTTTTTTTGAAAGTACTAAAATCAGTGGACTTATCACGAATTTAGTCTGGCTTTCGAATCGAGCCGTCACAAGTAAAACGGATCCGTTAGCAATCGGGATCATGAATTTTTACTAACGACTAACGAGCACCAGCAATCTATCAAATGAACGAAAGATCGAGACGTTCGAAAATTAACAAAAAGTATCAAAAATATTGTAGTTCCAAATCCGCACGCGGTGGCGCTGCTCAAATTTCCATACAAATCGCTTGAAGCGAACTCGGTTCGAAAGCCAGACTAAAATTCGTGATAAGCCCACAGTAGAGTATCTCACATAAATCTCAACTAGTAAGTACCAATATAACTTTGTTATAATCGCCCCTTTCGTTTAATTAGTATTAAGTAAAGGTCAAATTGAACACAACTTAGTTTAGTCTTTTTGACCACGTGCCAAGCACAAAATTGCGGAAGCTACTAGTACTACACACAACACGCAATGGCCCAAAGCAAGCACAGCACAAACCTAGACATAAAACAAATACTTAATTCTTAAACGAATCCAATATACCAAGGAGTGTGTAAAACAAATAAACACGATTATTCCTATTAGATATTATTATAATGCAGCCATTCTCAAAGTGTGTTTCGCGGAACCCTAGGGCTAAAATACTGCAAAAAATACCTACCAAAGGGAGATTATAAGGTTACATCTAAATATTACGTAATATTACATTGCAATATGATTATTCATAAATACATATAAATCAGTTTTAATAATTATATTAAGGCTTTTTCCTTCGCCAAAAAAGTTTGGGAACCGCTGTTATAATGATTTAAAATATTTACAAAAACTTACAAACACTAGTCCACTGGACCAAGACTCATAATGTAACAAATTTGTTTCTATCGCTTCTCCAATTATTTAACTTAATTATTTTTTATAATATAACACGTGGTGACGTATTCATTATAAATAAAATTTACTCATTTGCCATGGGTACATGAGTATATTACTTGACCTAATAATACCAAGCGTAACTAAAACAATAGTCTACCTAAACCTGTAACGTGTATTAAAAATCGAGTGACCTGAAATCGAAGCCAATATCCTCGACCACCTACATTAAACAAGCGTAGAGCTAACCACTTGACCAAGAAGACTGTCACCGCAAAATGCTAATGACAGTTTATTTGTTGAAAGTTAAACTGTACAATTTCTATTTCTATATGAAATTATTTACTTTTAAATTAGTCTTGCGGGCGACAATCTCGACAACAAGACAAGTGGAGATGGAAAAGCCGACCAGACACCCGAGACGACAGTTAGAACGCGCAGTACACACCTACCTTCAACAGGCAATGGACAATAGTTTCTGAGGTAAAAACACAACAACGAAGAATCTATACCAGTGATTCCCAACTTTTATGTGCCGCAATAAAAAAAATGTTGAGAATCACTGATCAACACAAACTAACAACTTTAAATCGCTCTCTTGTAAAATTGCGATCCAAAAAAACATCACTTTCCACATTCAGGTCAAATATTTAAAGAAAGACATACATAGATAATAAGAAATCTTCAATATATCTTAGCTATCACAAACAATCCTTTTATCAATTCTATAGAGATTTAATTTAAAAAACATATTATATACTAGCAGTTGCCCGCGACTACGTCTGCGTAATAATGAAGATGTAAAGTACTATGGAAGTTTAATGATGTTTCCAAAATTGCCGCCAAAATTAGGCATAGACATCGAATTGTCTGAACCTAAAATAAAATGTATATTCTTAAAAAAACAATTGAAAATATTCTATAGCCTATGTTCATCAGGGACAATGTACGATTCTAATGGTAAAAGAATTTTTCAAATCGGTCCAGTAGTTTCGGAGCCTATACAAACAAACAATCAAATGTTTCCTCTTTATTATATTAGTATAGATACAAAGCGGAAATACATTCTTAATACAAAGTATTTTTAGAGAAACTTCTGTGAAATAATATTGCTGATTAAAATGGATTAAGAATATAATTATCACAATGCATTGTGGCTATCAAAAAATCAAAATCAGAAGAAACAAGAAAGATGACACTGACAGACTAAACGTCAAAACCTCAAATCTTCTTAAATAAGTATTTTCGGCCTGTAGAATCGACCGTCACAAATTAAATGCCCTTAAACGAGAAAATCCCAAATAATATGGGTAAGGAAGATAGCCAATAACAATCCACATCTTGTACAATACATGAATTCGATATTTTTACGCAGAGTCGTTTAGCCATCAAGAAACTAGCATTAAGATAACTATTGTTTTTTCTTTGACTTATTGCCTTATGTATTGTAATTTAATTTTTTTCTGAATGAAAATTCAGTTTTTTTTTGTTCATTATTTTATGTACAGGCTACGATTGGCGAGTTTCTTGTGGTCTTCTTCTCGTCATACGCCTTTCCGAAGCCATTATAGATTCTAACGATGAGCAAGCACACGCCTTTAATGCCTATGCTAATAAACGATTTTCATTTCATTTCATTTCTATTTGTTCTTTCTATAACTTTAGACTTTAATAGGATTATAAGTTTATGTTTGTTTTATCTTTTTTTTGTATTCTTTAGCTTGTAATCTGGAATATTTCCTATTTCTTAAAATTAAATTAATATTAAAATACTGTTGTTAAGGTTTATCACCTCTTTTGACTTGAGCTTTGACTGACAGATGAGAAACTGTAACAGCCCATCAAAACATTACTTCATAATTAAGAAATCCCTACTAATATTATTAATGTGAATATGAGTTTGTTTGTTACATTTTCACGCAACAACTACTTAACCGATCATCATGAAACTTTGTACACATATTTTTGGAGGTACTAGAAGTAACATAGGATACTTTTTATTTAAAAAAATAATTATTCAGAAGAAGAAGAGATAGTCAATTCTCAGTCATACGAACAATCAACTCCAGTATATATGTATTCCACACCCATTTCAAGCTTCATTTGTTATTAGATTTGAAAAGAAGATTTGTATATAAAGTATAGTTCTTACGATCTCACAACATGACTCACAGTTCCAATTGACGATCCTAAACGCCCACTGTTTTAATCAAATTTAAATATTAATTCAAATTTACTGCTATCCGACGTAGACTGATGATGGTATTTAGTTGAGTATGCTATTTTGGGGTAGTACCACCACCTTCGAGGATAACATCTATGGAGTGACCTATATAGACCTATAGAGGTTGATACCTGGATTGTATTATAGTTGATCATCAAATATTAAAAAACCTTTGTAGTAATATTTAGTTAAGATACCCGACCTATCCTATACTCAATTCCCAATCAGGACAAAAATAATATAATATTGACAAACAAAAAAACGTAAATTGAAGTATAACATTCAACATAATTTTGATTAATTACAAAATTCTATAAAAGTTAATTATGTTAATTAATAGTTATTATAAAAAAAATTGTAGAGTTCTACATTCGGTCAAATGACTGCTCCCACCCTTTTTAGTATTTTGTTTTAGCTGTAGACCGTATTCTATATTTCTACATATTCCTATTTATAACGTTTATATTACTATATGCAACAAAATTACATTGGATCATCTGAGAGAGACAGACTTAGGAGACAAATAGTGAGGGTTATCAATTGAGTCTATACCATTGGTTCCCAAACTAAACTAAACTCCGACCCATGTAACAAAATTTCTAATATTAGAATCCATATCTGGCCGGTCTTAGAAAAAGGTTACGCTTTAGTTGAGGACCCCAGGATTTACTAAATGTGAAAATGTAAAAATTTTTTTTTCTAAATTGTGCCAATTTTTTTAAAAAAGACAAGTTTATAATGGGCTATGTCGGCTACCGTGGCCGTCGTACTAATACAGAGCTAACTCTAACCTAACCTAACCTTTTCGTTATTCATACAGTTTTGGGGTCCTCAACTAAAGCCAAGCCTAGAAATACTGGTAATGCTAGCAGCGAATCATGAAACTACTTAATGTCATCTTATTTGTTCTAATTGGAATTTAAAAAAAGAAAATACAAGCGTTACTAATATTAACACTAGATTTACCAGCTTAAATATACCTATTTTTACCAAAACCAAAAAGTATATATTTGTTACAAATATATATATATATATATATAAAATAATATAAAATTCATAAAACTAATTCTTCTGTTATAAATTAAAGAAGATTAGAAGAATTAAAAAAAATGTTACACGCGGTGGGAATTTTAATTTGATCTCGCAAGACCAGTCATTTTGATTGGTCTGGTAAATCTAGAGTTAATAAAGGACTGTTCTATTAACAACACACATACATATTACACTTTGAGACCCACTTAATATTCACTCATGATCCATAGTTTGAGAACTTCTGGTCTATACCAACAAGGACATGGGATTTATGTGTTTACAGAATATATTCTTTACACAATAATAAAGCAAATTTCTAAACAATGACCAATTAGTTCATACCATAGCTAGCACTATGCTGACCATATTACTCTTCCAATGGCAATACTAAAGACATGTTTGATATAGCTAGAGTGGGGCCAATTATATTGATTTTTTTTTTATTTTATTTATTTAATTTTAGCAAATGGGCTCCAATAGAGCGCTTTTACTCGTCAATACAAATATAAATGAAATAAATTTGATTTAGCTACTGTATACTGGCATTGTCCACTTACATACTAATGTCATAATAGTATATAATAAATCTACTATGACGTAGAAGAATAGCTGCTGCATAGGGGCATTGTCATCCTATTGTATACCCAAGGGTGAACATAAAATGACATTGGTTATGTCCAAGCTTTATTATCTATAAGAATCCGTAATATAAGGAATCCGTGGCTAGAATTACTATTGTTGTCTTACGATATATTAAGAAACGTTTATTCATTAAAAATTTCATATACAAGCTATGATTGACAAGTTTCTTGTGGTCTTCTTCTCGTCATACATCTTTCCGAAGCCGTTATAGAGTCTGACGATGAGCAAGCACATGCCTTTAGTGCCTATGCTAATAAACTATTTTCATTTCATTTTAATAATTTCACATATTTATTATGGAATTATTGATGTTTTCCATTATAATAATAGATAATATAATCTAATCTCATGTAGTGGAATTTGACAAACCATAAGCTGTTGAGTTTCCTATAAAATATATTCATTATTTCAAATTACATTTATATAAGTAAATATTTAATGAAAGTGATGTTTGATATTTGGTAGTACATTTAGGTATACACTTAAATAATTGCGAACAAAAGAACAACAATTTTCACCCACATAACAAGGAGATCCTTGATAACACAAATGATAAGATAACAAAACAAAAATACCCCACAAATTGCAAATGTGTGCAAATTATTGCATTATCACTGTATCCACACACACAGACGTCAAATCGCTTGATCATATGGCACTGTGACAAGTCATATTGTCAACAAAACACAAAAACTACACATGCTACTGAGAAAAGTAACTAATTTATAGCATAAACGATCATAAAATTTATCAACTAACAAATAAATAACAATACAAATGTATAAAATAATGTAAAAAGGCAAACCGCCGATTCAATGACATCAGGTATTCCATCGCCGATGTCGTCATTCCTACACATTCATAACATACCTCGTCATTGAGATACGCAAATCACTAATAAAAACCTTTAGTTTTCACCAAAATTTAATCCAAATACAAGCAAAATATGATTCACTGCAATTTCACCCCACTGCGGATGTTCAACCAGCCGAGGTGAACCCGCGACGTGGGGCCACGATACGGTTAGGGTTAGGTAATTTTAATCACTAAATTTAACCACTACGGAGCACTAAAACATTAATTATAATAATACCTTTATTTTCTGCGGTTTCCAAAATATCTTTCACGTCATCAACCATTTTGCACGATGACAGTCACACAATTCTATATCACTTTTCACTCGAACATGTTATTCGAAAACTCATACTTCACTATTTTCAGACAGCGATCTATACGACGGCGTTGCGTTCCGTTCACTGAGCTAGAAAGTACTTTTGTGTATGAACATTAATTTACCGCTGGTTGTTATTTAATAACGGCTAACAGCGAAATGTGGAATGATAAACTTCTTATGCAAAATTTCTCATCTAATCACTTTTAAGATAGGAAAATAAATGATAAACTATATTTATCAAAATAAATAGTGCTTTAAATATATAAATCAAATATTTGCTCTAAATTAATAATATATTTGTTTAGGATATATTATTAACTGCAATATTAACCTAATGTTAAACAAACAATAATTTATATTTTTACTGTGGCGGCCGAATACTAAATAACCGTTGCCTACGTAATTGACGTATTTAAAACAATATTTAGGGTTGCCAGCGATATAAGATTTTGCCTGTACTATATCAAAATAAGAGTAATTAAAAATTATTATTTGTACCCAAAGAAAATTTTAATAATATATTTTTTCAACATGATTACATTTTTTAAACAAAATTAATTTTAAATAAATAGTATAATATTATTTATACTTATAATAATTTTCTAACACTACAACATGAAGACATTCTTATTATAAAATTAAACAATTAAATTTTAAAATGACCTAAAAATAAAGTGGGGAATAATTATTTTTACTTACCAACACCGTCAAGTTGTTTACTACTAGCGCCATCTATGAATATATTGTAAAACTACTTCGTATCTAACCTTAAATTATCTCTTGATGTTTATAAAAGTTAACACTAGATGGCAGTATTACGTTTTTAATTTTTCTTTTATTAATGAAATTAAAATGATTTAACGGTGGACATCCATGGAAAGAGTTATAAATCTGAACTAAATTGTTAATATCTCTGTTCTAGCGGAACATTTCACACGAAATGGAAGAATTATGGGTATTTACGTCACTACAAAACCAGGACAAATTATTAATTTCGTAATTAAATCACTATTACTCATAGATCAATTAAAATAATGCGTCATTTAAAATTTACTTTCCCAGTGACGTCATATTTTGAAACTTTAACCAGTTTTCTTGTTTCCTACTACGATTGAATTTATATTTTAAGTTTTCGAAACAAATTGGAACTATTATAATTATAATAGAATTAGAATTGATAGAACATATAACAAACAAAAAATGTTATGCTATTCAATTTTAACTTTTAGATAATTTAATAATAATGATACTATTGTTATTTAAATAAATTAAATAATAAATAAATATATATAATAATACACAATTTAAAGGACTTTATAACTGTTTTCATTCCAGTATATATATTTTTTAAAATTAATTTAATTAGACATTTCGAAAGTTTTGCAGCCATAGTATTCACAGCGGTCAGCGAGACAGATGTCGTAATTTAAAATATTTCATATTTTCTATGTTTTTTAAAAATAGTTTTATATTAAGATAGTATGTAATAAATAAATTACTAATATAGTTTGTGATATACATTTATATGTAACAAAGAAGTCATATAATAGGTAAAATATTAATTTTAATATTTACCAAACGATCATAGTACACCAACTCGAGGTTCAATGTTAAACGCAGATTTCCAATAAAACAGGATCCGCGTGAAACACACACAAACGCATGCATTGCACTTGTGTATAAAATAATAACGTATAAATAATTAATTATAATACTGCTAAATTAAATAGGTAGTTGATTAATTGTTAAAGCAGACCCACACATAATCGAAAGTCTAGAAAAAAATACACCAGAAATACAATATCCATATATCTTCAGTTTCTCATCAAAGAGGAATAGTGGTTAGTAAAAAAGCTGATGATGTATATGATATGAATAACGAGAGGAGTTTATTCCTGTTAATTTGGATGATAAATCCTAAAATGGCGTCTCAGTTTTATGACCGTACTCCAGCTTAATTTCAGGTGAAGTGCGGTTATATACCGGACTATAAAAAATATTTTCTACGGGTATCCTCAGGGTCTTTAAATACTAGATGTGGATCTTAGACTCTGTTAAAATACTGTCTGCTACGTGGAGGCCCCGAATTCGACTTTCAATCACAAATATATATAGTATATATTATTTATATGACCAATTACCAAAGCGTCTATCAGTACAATTAATAGAAAAATACAAATGCACTTTTCTGCATAAACCTATCACATTTTCTGCAGCGACTCAGATTTAATATTGGATACTAATTATGACTGTAACAAAACGTCTCTTGCTAAAATCATAATGAAATGAAAATAGTCTATTAGCATAGGCACTAAAGGCGTGCACTTGCTCATCGTCAGACTCTACAATGGCTTCGGAAAGGCGTATGACGAGAAGACCACAAGAAACTCGTCAATCATAGCCTGTACCATAAAAAATAGGAATTTTAATTCAGAAGAAAATAAATTGTAAAAAATAATTCTTAAATTATAGTAAGTACTAGACTTAAAGCTAAAACCCTTGATTATTTATGCCTAATTATTTCAAACATAATTGTTCTATATCATAAAATTATATCACGATTGAATATGCATATTTTAAGTTGGTAGCATAATACCGGTCCTATGGTTGCACACCTGCTAACACTGGCCATTGGAACGCGCCAGTTAACGTTTGACTTTCGAACAGTAATGTCACAATTGCGCGTGAGTTCTGCACATGACTGTAAATAAACGTCAAAAATCGCGCGCGGAATTTAAAAAGAAATCTTTTCGCTTTATTACGTGCACTGTGGATTTAAAATGAATACTTCGTAGTGATGTTTTAATTGATTGTTTAATTGAATTTTTGTGTGTTTTTTTTTTATATATGTGAAAGTGTATTTTTTGCTAACAAAATGATTGGAAAATATATATGTACGGGTTCGTTCGTGTTCTTAGCTATAATACGTAAGTTTTTCAAATCAATTTTTATATTTAAATTCAATTTATACGTACAGTTTAAACTCCATGTAACGTCACTCGATTTAACAACAAACTCACTAAAGCGTCGAAAATAAACTTTTTCTATTTCTAAATTAGATTTTTCTTCTCTCCATTTAACGACCACTCTCTATAACGCCATATTTTATGCCAGTCCCTTCAGTGTCGTTATAAGGAGTTTTATTACAACCTATAAATATTACAAGTCAACATAGCAACAGTATTTGTCGTCGCTCTAGTTTAATGTCTTACGGAGTGCGGTTCCATATCGTCTATCATAAAAACCCAACACAACATTTCTATACAAATAACATATAATTTGCAACAATAAAATGTATTACACTATCCATTCACCGCTACCAAATAAACTAATCTGAAATTGTATATGAAAATATAAACTGGAACGCCTAACTAGTAATTTAAAATCTTCGATAGCACATTGTTGAGAGAAAGTAAAATGGAACGTCGTCTGTCATAATTAATGGCGCGCATTGACAGACGCGTATTTACTATGTGATTATTATTATACCTCATTTATTAATGTCTATTGAGAAATTAATAACCAATTACTATATCAATGCTTACAACTTTCGTTTTATGGCAGCAACAACTTAAAAACATCATATACGAACTTGGGACTGGTATTATATTTGTGTTGCTTAAAATATCTGTCAAAACTTTGACAATCTACACCGATATTTTAATTTATATGAATACTAGCTTTTACCCGCAGCTTCGTTCGCATTTAAGTCATTAAATAAGTATCAGAGATCATACTAACTATAGTCCAGCCATTCTCAAAGTGTGTTCGGCGTAACCCTAGTGCTAAAATACTGCAAAAAATACCTACCAAAGGGAGATTACTAAATATTCCAACTAAATATTACGTAATATTACATTGAAATACCTATGATTATTCATAAATACATATAAATCCTTCGCCAAAAAAGTTTGAGAACGGCTGCTATAGTCAATTGGAAACTATAGTAAAAAATAATTTATTTTTTTAATAATAAAAAGTATCCTATGTTACTTCCAGTACCTCCAAAAATATGTGTACAAAGTTTCATGATGATCGATTAAGTAGTTGTTGCGTGAAAACGTAACAAACAAACTCACATTCACATTTATAATATTAGTAGGGAGAGGGATTGAATTTGTATATTAATTCTCACAAATTTAGCTTTTTCTTTACACAGGAACAATTTAAAATTAATGCCTTTCTTGAAAATATTATATTATATACAAACTGGTTAGATGTGGGTTATAATGAAATTAGTTTATTAGCATTGGCACTAAAGGCGTGCGCTTGCTCATCGTTAGACTCTACCGTGACTTCGGAAAGGCGTATGACGAGAAGAAGACCACAAGAAACTCGTAAAATATTTTAAGCAAAACAAAAACTAATATGAATATTGCCATATACGTTGACATGGTTTCCTATAATAGGCGAATTTAATGTCGTTGGCGTTGTCTACCAGCTAACCTATGTCGATGTGAGCGGTGCCATTATAGCTATAATAATAATAATAACTAACTAAGCACATAATATAGACTGTATATAAAAAAAACACTTTTATTAATTGATAAAATTAATGAGAGGAGTGTGCCCTGTTAATTTGGCGCGCGGACATCTGTCTGTGGTAACAGTTGTCTATGCTCATGGACCGCACTCTAGCTTTACATCAGGCGGAGTGTGGTCATATGATGGGCTATCAATAAAAAAAATAAACCAAACGCGATAGTCTAGTAAGCCATTTAAAGCATTTTAAATTAATTAAGTCACGTTCACTAATAAACTTTGACATTATTACATATGATGCAGACTATAAGTAGGTATATATAGAATATTTATATAGGAAATAAATCCAAAAAATACAGTATGTTTTTTCTTAAAGAATAAATTTAAAATTTCTGAAGAAACACCTAAAATTTGAATCCATTTTTCTATGTAAAAAGGTGCGTCTTTTAGTCGAAAAATACGGCAAATCGCATAATAAATATTATAATTTGTAAGAGATTAATAGGCGGAAATAAAAATAAATAAATATTTATATAACATGTTTACTGAATTTTGGAATAATGAATTATATAAAAACTAACATTTGCATTTTATTTTAATAATTTATCTCACTTTCTTTTACTATAATAAACAGATTTGAATTTAGGCTTGAATTATGTGATAATAAATTTTTATGAATTATGTGATAATAAAAAATTCTTATATAATTAATAAATACATGTACCTACATTCACATGCTCTGATCTCAAACTAGGACACCCTTTGTTATGGATATCATAACCAGAATAACATAAAATATACATTTTTGTAATATATCATACTAGCTTTTACCCGCGGCTTCGCTCGCATTTAAGTCATTAAATAAGTATCAGAGTTCATTTCAATAGAAATGAATCAATATGATTCTAAACAGCTGAAACTACAGTCAGTTGGAAACTATATTAAAAAAAAATTTTTAAATAAAAAGTGTCCTATGTTACTTGTAGTACCTCCAAAAATATGTGTACAAAGTTTCATGATGATTGGTTAAGTAGTTGTGTACATTTATATAATATAGTATTTATTAACGAACCCAGAACTGTGGGCTTATCACGAATTTAGTCTGGCTTTCGAATCGAGCTGTCACAAGTAAAACAGATCCGTTAGCAATAGGGATCATGAAGTTTTACTAACGACTAACGAGCACCAGCAATCTATCAAATGAACGAAAGATCGAGACGTTCGAAAATTAACAAAAAGTATCTAACATATTGTAGTTCCTAATCCGCACGCGGTGGCGCTGCTCAAATTTCCATACAAATTGCTTGAAGCGAATTCGGTTCGAAAGCCAGACTAAAATTATGCGTATTTCGCGTATTTAATAGTTTTAAATGTTTACAAAAAACTGTTACATTGTTTTATATAAGGAAACTGGTGTTACAAAGTGTGTCTTCTGATTCAAATTGATGCATCTGCCATTTAACTTTCATCTGAAGCGAAAGTCACTAAAACGAGGTAAACAAGATCGTTCTTATGGAAGTTATGGACACTGCACAAGCCCATGTAATATGTATTTCGACTTATCCTAATCTTAATTATGTAAAGTCAACAGCGTTAAGAAAAACAAATGCATAAATATATATACCAGCGGTTCTCAAACTTTTTTGGCGAAGGAAAAAGCCTTAATATAATTATAAAAAACTAATTTATATGTATTTATGAATAATCATATTGCAATGTAATATTTAGTTGGAATATTTAGATGTAACCTTATAATCTCCCTTTGGTAGGTATTTTTTGCAGTATTTTAGCTCTAGGGTTCCGCGGAACACATTTTGAGAATGGCTGATATATACAATTAGCTTTTACCCGCGGCTTCGCTCGCATTTAAGTCATTAAATAAGTATCAGAGATCATACTAACTATAGTCAATATAATAATAATTTTTTTTAATAAAAAGCATCGTATGTTACTTCTAGTACCTCCAAAAATATGTGTACAAAGTTTCATGATGATGCGGTTAAGTAGTTGTTGCTAACTCACATTCACATTTATAATAACTTCATATATGTATATATTTATATATGAAGTTATTATATTCAAATTCTTTTATTATTATATTAATTTTATTTATTGTTTATTTATTTACATGCTATGTCATATAACACAATAAAAATCACAAATCAATCGGCTTATGTGAATATGTCTTTTAAAACGTATCAAGCTTTTTTTAATCGGAAAATAACCAACCATAAAATTTAATTACTATAAAATAAATCAAATGCAAGTCGGCAATTCATAGCTGTCTTCCTCTGACATTAAAACTAATCGACTCGAGTATTGGAGGTAAAAAAAACTTACGTTTCTTATTATAAATCACTAAATAACAAAACCTATTAACCATTTCGTTAATGTTTAATGATTTTATACTAAGTTACTATATTTCCACGTTTGCTACCAAACCCAGTGTGCTTAAATATGTATAGTTACTAACAGAGGCGGCTCGTCCTAAAGAGCGCTGGTGCAGTGCACTCCCACGAAAATTACAGAACTTATATTACAGCGGCGTAGATATAGGTAATATAATATACTATTGTATAGGCATAGTAGAATAGAATGAATGTAATGTAATGTAAGGATAGTATGTATTATGAAGAAACATAGATTACTTCTGTAATTTTCGTGGGAGTACACTGCACCGGCGCTCTTTAGGACGAGCCGCCAGTGGTTACTAATCGTATTGTTGCTCAGACCCAGAGTCCCAATGTGGGATCCACCACTAAATAATTATTTAAATAAACTATTCTAAAATTTCATAACTATTATCTGGCTCTTAACATACATGTACGTACAATAGGTATATATTATACTCTCCACCAAAATCCTATTTCAAGTAAAGTCATTGCTTGAGCGTTATTTTTTATTTGAGCCTTAGTGCTTTTTAAAAATTTAACCCAAAAACAAAAGAATTTTATTATTTAATTAGACGTAATGTAGTTAATAGGTTGCGGAAATAGCGCGTTTTCATAGACGCACGCGCACGCGATTTACGCTTCATTGGCTAGCTTCCGTTGGTAGGTCACCCGGTTTAAAACGGATGTGTGGAGAAATACTTCAGCATGCGGATCCTTTAATATTAGTTTTCTATTAAGAGTGTAGGTCTACTATATGCACATTGTCATAAAAAGTCATTATTTATGACCTATGTTACTAACTATATTTATGGCAAATAAATGAATTTTAATCTTTTGTTTATATAGATTTCTAAAGTTGTACGTGATTATGATAGCTTTATTAAAAAACGTACGAAATTTTTACTCTTTATGATTTAAATTTAACTACAGTAATGCCCCGCTTTACGCGAGGGATACGTTCCGGAAAAAATCGCGTTAACTGAAATTCCCGCGACCATAGAGAAGTTGATGACTACATTATGTTTATACGCACTCTTTCGCGTAATGCGGGGCAATAGAGCGCCAAATTTGAATAGTAAAACCGCGCATAACGGGGTCGCGTAAAGCGGGGTAATACTGTATTCATTTACTTATTTTTTAGACAATTAAAACTTTACACATGACTAAAAATAAATATTATAATAATAAAATATAACTTAGGTATTACAATTGTATTGTACAATTCTTTTTCTTCTTTTATTAAATGACCTCAGATGGTCTAATCAAGATAATTTTGCTAATGCCAAGTATTCAGATAAAGGCTTAATAAAACGCTCAAGTCAAAAACCTATCTTGGTAATCTAAATATATATAACTCAAAGGTGACTGACTGACATAGTGATCTATCAACGCACAGCCCAAACCACTGGACGGATCGGGCTGACATTTGGCATGCAGGTAGATGTTATGACGTAGGCATCCGCTAAGAAAGGATTTTGATCAATTCCACCCCTAAGGGGATAAAATAGGGGATGAAAGTTTGCATAAATCTTCTTAGATTTATTTCATTCATTATTACGCAGACGTAGTTGCGGGCAACAGCTAGTTAAAAATTATAATGTTTATACTCTGACTGTTAGGAACTCTTTTTTTATTCACGTTTTTTACTTTTTATAAAGAACATAATTGTCACATTTTGATATCTGTCTGTTATTTCAACGCAATAATAAAGCACGTACGCGAAACGAAAAAGTGTTTTAACTGAAAAACAGACCATCTGTTGCCACGATACCGGCTCTAGATCACATATTGGTCACACTGACATTAAATTGTTGAAGTTCTTAATTGATTGGAATGATTTAAATTGAGAACATATTTTTTTAAATTTTACAAATTAAGAATTACATTGTTGCAGTTTTTACTCATACAAAATAAATCTGTCAATAATTGCCAATATTCTCTTAAAGCAAGCGTTAGATAAACATTAGTATGACCTTTGAATTCCTGACAAGTGTTAAAAATGTCTTAAAGAACATATTTGGTAATAAAAAAGCAAATTACGAAACGAACTTAACAAATAAATAACTACGCTTTTAGAAGGTAAATGTTTAATCTTTGTTTATTAATATTATTATCGTTACTATATATATATATGACATGAGGGTTTACGTGTGAAATAAAATTTTATAATCCGACGGCATTAAGCTCGCCTATGTAAAAAAAAACTTGATATAGGTATATCAATTTTGTTTCATTATTCATTTGTCTTTTTCGCTAAAATGTTATGAATCAGTCCCATGTCATTAACGAATAAACCGTTAAGTTGCCTTTCAAATAATTAATTTCTACTTCTGAAGCCATAATTTTGCATATGAAATGTTATTAAGGAGAAATGTCACCCGCATCGGTCTATAAACGTCTTTATTGGAGCGGAAGAAACTAAATTAGGCGTGTAATAAACTCATCGATCGTCTGTAGTTAGCGATAGCGCTCGTGACCGTCCTTAATACTAGATTTACCAGCTTAAATGTTGTATACCTATTTCTACCAAAACCAAAAAAAGTATATATTTGTTACAAAAAGTTTTTTAGCAGACACTGTTTTCTTCGTTGTAAATAAAACCAAAAGTTTCAATAACTGAAATTAAAGTGTATTTTTATTAAAATTTAACTATAATAACATTACACGATTGTGTATAACATTAAAAATTACTTACCTGAAATTAAAGAAACGATATTTTAATTAATTATTTAATAACTTTTAGCTTTTAATAATTTATATGCATTAACGTGGCGTTGTGTTAAGTCCATAGACAATCGCAACACGACCAGGGACTATGGCGCTGCGAAGCATTGCAAATATGAAATGTCGTTTCTTTACATATATAAAATACTATAAAGTTCATAAAACTAATTCTTCTGTTATAGATTAAAGAAGATTAGAAGAATTAAAGAAAATGTTACACGCAGTAGGAATTTTAATTTGATCTTACCAGACCAGTCATTTTGACTGGTCTGGTAAATCTAGTGTTAATGGTCAGCCCCCTTTTTAAGATTAAATTTAAAACATTTTACATTGCTGTTTTTGTTAATGTTTTAGTTTTTAATTCTTCTAATAAAACAGCAATGTAATATTAAAATTAAGTTTCATATATATATATTTTTTTAATATTTCACCCGCATATTGACAAACCTCCAGGTCATTGGTAAAAAAATTGAATATTAAAGAAAGGTTAAATTTGATATTATCTATGTATGTAGATATCACAAAAAGCCTTAAGGCTGTATGTATGACAAGTAACTATTCATGTACAACATACAAAAGACGCTTTCAAATTTAGTAATAAAACAATTTTGTTATATCTTTAAATGCATATGCATAAAATTTTACAGCGTTTTGTAATTCTACCTTTCATTTTGCATATTTTACGAGTGACCTACGACTGAGGTCCGGTCAAGCGGAGTTAAATATTTTCTTTTGTTTAAGGAAGTTTCTAGTTTAAGATATATTTTGTTGTGATTTTGCATAAATGAAAAAACATGTTTATTTTTACGTAATTTGCTAAAACTTCGGTCGTAAAAGAAATTTAAAAATATTTATATTATTACTACGAGATACCATTGAATGATTTACTTTTATCTGTTAAATCTGCACCATCTCTGCCTTTCTTTAAACTTAAACTTAAATCACTATACCTCTCTCCTTCTGAATAATCTATAGGTATATATAAAAATCAATGACACTTTTCGTTGTAATTTTATAACTCAAGAACGGGCTCATCTATCCAAACCAAATGTTTAGGCTTTGTTCGGACTATTTAGTAGATTGTTTATGTGAAGTTTGCACAAAATCGGTAGAGCGGTTCTTCATTTATCACATTTTTTGTAGCTAATGAATTCAATAAATGGCGGATTGTGCTGTCAAATTGAAACTATTTTCAGTGTTGACAGTAATTGATACTTTTTATATCATTCATGCTGTTTGATGCATGAATTTGATGTTCCAATTATTTTTTTTAATATTTCACTTTATACGTAGCGAAGCACGTACCGGATCGCTAGTATTTGTATATATGTGTATGTTCATTATGTATTTAGTTTACTTATATTTATTTATCTAAATTATGCAATGCTGTCCGATACTAACACTGCTTCTCCTATGACAATTGATTATCTGGAAGAAATTACTTTTAGTGATAAGATCGCTTTTATTGAATTGCTCTAAATCTGTTTCTTATTTATTAATTTGTATTATTATTATTTAAAGCAATAAAGTATTTATTATTATTATTATTATTTTGAGATGTGCCTTGAATTAATTTACATAGGAATTCACAATTCAGCAATTGAAGTGTCGACTTTTAAATCTACTACATCAATTGTGTGAATTTCACTTTGATAACTCACACTAATACTTTAAGTGATATCGATACTAAATAATATTCATGAATATTACCATAAAACTATAACCACATAGGGCATTACAGCGTTATTAGTAGAACAATTAAATATTATATTTAATTACTTGAAAAGGTCAAAAAATAGCTTATGGGTTAACAACAGCAATTAGCCCACACATTTATGACAAAGACGTCTTAATTACAATTTTACGAAACATACTATCAATTCTGTTTTGAGCTTTTATTAAAAATTAAACATAACCATAAATTAGTTTTTGGATTATGTTCTTTGGCAATAAAAATGATTAAGGCCCGTTCGAGTGACTGCCAATAGGCCTTATTTGAGGTCAACCATTCAGAGCAGCCATTCTCAAAGTGTGTTCCGCGGAATCCTAGGGCTAAAATACAACAAAAAATACCTACCAAAGGGAGATTATAAGGTTACATCCAAATATTACGTAATATTACATCGCAATATGATTATTCATAAATTTTTAGTTTAAGTTTTTTATAATTATATTAAGGCATTTCCTTCGCCAAAAAAGTTTGAGAACCGCTGCTATAGAGGTTTGATCAATAAATTCGTTTGTTTTATTTATGTATGAAAGAGTCTATATTTGAAGTACCTACTTGACGATGTATGTTTAGCATATACCAAGTGATTTAGTTGAAAGTTTTGAACCAAAAATGCGATAAAGTTCATCATTAATAGAGTCCATTCTCGTTGTCAGAAAATCTTGAAATTAATTACTAACATGACTATAATTTTTGATTAAAATTTGGTATAAATAAAAACGAATACAAACATAGTGGACAATGCCACAATACAGCAGCTAAATCAAATTGATAATTAATAAATTTATTTCACCTATATTTATATTTATATTTGTATTGGCGAGTAGAAGCGCTCAATTACTATAAATAAATAAAAAAAATAAAATAAAATAAAACTGTGTAATAATTTTCGCGAATAAAATAGCGATTCGCATTCTAATGGGTAATAAAACACTCGGCCACTACCTAATTTCACAACTTAAAGATGACCACTTGTCTTTTTGGTGGACTAATTCTACGCTCGCGTTCATCTCAGTTCAAGGCGAAACTGTTTTTGAGCTTTTTTTCTTCTATTTTGTCTGTGGTTATTTTTAAACCGCTAAGTTGCATGGTTATGAATACGGACGGAGGTCATGGTTTCAGATTGTTATATCTAATCCCTACTAATATTATAAATGTGAATGTGAGTTTGTTTGTTACGTTTTCAAGCAACAACTACTTAACCGATCATTGTAAAGTTGTACACATATTTTTGGAGGTACTAGAAGTAACATAGGATACTTTTTATTTAAAAAAAAAATATTATTTTTTACTATAGTTTCCAACTGACTATAGTTTCAGCTGTTTGGAATCATTTCTATTGAAATGATCTCTAATACTTATTTAATGACTTAAATGCGAGTGAAGCCGCGCGTAAAAGCTAGTTGTATATAAAATATTTTTATCATAGTCTTTTTATAGGATGTAGATAACTCATCAATACAGTTAGGTTTTACGGCGTTTCGTCTACGTTTACGTTACCTCTTCGTTTTAAGATCTAAGATTCGTTTTACGTCACAGAAAATTGTCTCGTTTTACGTCGTTTCGTTTTACGACGTTTCGTTTTACGTCACTATTCTCTGCCGCCTGTACTTGTAACCGTTGTCATGTTCGCATTGGTATATTAGGACTGTTGTTTCAAAAATCAATGTAACTTCATTAAAAGTACTTAAGTTATAGGTTTATTACATATTGTAATTAAAAATAAACCAGTTCTTCGGAAGTTTTTTCTTAACGACCAAATGACATTTTTTAAATGTAACCTATAACATGTACTTAATTTTAAGTATTATAGTCTAAGATTTTTTATTTATTTAGCAATGTCAATTTGACTAAAAAAAGTCTAGCCGCGACCACGATTGCTGTTTCGAAACGACTATCAAAGTAATCAAAATAAAACCAGATTCTAAGCCACATACAGACTTTCAAATTAAAATCAAAAATCTTTATTTCGTAAATAGGTAATTTTGACTCTGGCTCATTGTCAGTGGGCTTATCACGAATTTAGTCTGGCTTTCGAATCGAGCTGTCACAAGTAAAACGTATCCGTTAGCAATCGGATAATGAATTTTTACTAACGACTAACGAGCACCAGCAATCTATCAAATGAACGAAAGGTTAAGACGTTCGAAAATTAAGAAAAAGTATCTAAAATATTGTAGTTCCAAATCCGCACGCGGTGGCGCTGCTCAAATTTCCATACAAATCGCTTGAAGCGAACTCTGTTCGAGAGCCAGACTAAAATTCGTGATAAGCCCACTGAATGACACATATCGAAAAGAAATTGCAAGAAATTCCAATTGTAATGTTAGTATAGGTGTATTTTTGTTTAATTTACAGTATAAGAACATCATCTCAAACCATGGTCTCAATTTTAAAGTAAGGAAAACTATACTCAGAGATATTTCATAAATTCTTTATTAAAACCACGAATTGTACCAACTTAGGAGTAAGCAAGCATTCGTAGCTTTGGTAGCAGTGGTTTCCGCTGATGGACCAACACTTTAGTTTAACATCTGTGGAGTATGGCAGGCAACTATGTATATATATAATATGAGTGTGCTTGTCTTAATAAATTATAAACTTTCTTTACTTCTTATCACTTATATTTTAGGAATTAAAGATGAATTATAAATGTGAATTTCAAAATAAGAACGTAATATTTCTCAAACAAAAAACAATTGAAAAACAAATGAATAACTGACAGCCCGTTTAAGCGCCAAAGTTAGGCTTAGACATCGAATTGTCCGAACAACGAGTTTAAATTCTTTTAAAGATGGAAAGAAAACGAACGAAACAGGCATATTAGACCAAATTTAAGGCAAGTGAAACCCCAGAGCACAGTTTGCATTATATATAGCAATAATATTATTTGAAAGCCTTTCTTTAGAATAACATCAATACTTCAAAATTTATATTATTAAACTATCCTTTCACTTGTGAAAGTCAGATATAGAAAAAAGTTACGCGTAATTGTCATACTTCTCTAATAATGTATAATCAAGTTATTACTTTAAGAGGTGGACAGATGATTTGGAAAAAATAATACAGTCTATATGGTGATTATTTTATTAAATTTTGTGTCAAAATACAAGTTAATAATTCATAAAAAAAGCCAAGTCAACATTCAGTCAAGTCTATATCAACAAGACCTCAAAGCTTTAGAGCAATCTAATTTGTTTTGTAGACAGTAATGAAAAGAGTAGTTACTGCCAACTAGCGCTTCCCGCATCATTTTCCAATCCCGGTTGCTGCGGAATTACGGATGAGTTATTTGCGGGATTGGAAAGAAGCATGCACACGACCTCTCATGTCGTAATTAACGTCATAAAAACTTCTGTCAACATTCACTTTTTATAAATTTAGTATATATTATATTTTGTAGTTGATAGATTTTTGTTTTTTTTTCGGTATTGTTTCTGTATCCTGTGATAAATAGACAGTGTAATTTGATTGATTGATCTCATGCGAATAGTAAAAATAAATAGGGAGTTATGTTGATTAATTTTATTGTTGTTTAATTTGCCATATATGTATATATATATATATTAATATTTTCAAAATTCCTATTCCCGTCAATACCGAGATTGAACACAGGCTGCGGGATTGGATCAACGATTTCAGTTTGGTATCGCCACTAGGGACTAGTTTGGCAGTAGTAATGAAAAAATAACAAAGAAGATTATTTGACAGTCAACACTCGTATCACCAAGCCGGTATAGCGAAGGTGACTCCTGTCTAAAAGTACTGTTTTATACTGTAATTATAATAAAAAATGACTTTCTAATAAGCCTCACTGAAGGCTGTATCTTCGTCATCAATTATTTAGTAATAATTATTGTGTGTGTGTCATAGAAATATAAAAGAAAATACAACCTTCAAAAATACCAACATATTCATTTAAGTATATATATTTTTTATTAATATATTGATTTATGAAACATGGTATTTGACATTTAGTTATACAATGTGACTTTTGTATGTAGTTGTCTGATTGTACGTAAAAAAATTGACGTTTTACAACAAGAAGAAGAGGAATGGTTGTGTAATTTAAAAAAATATATATTTTGGCCACAAATTGTAGTCATTTATAGACACTTAAGTATGCAAAAAAGACTAAATAACGCCTAAAGTCTATAGTTTATAGTATATACTGGCTTCAACCTTTATAAGCAGAAAAAACATCGGCCAATATAGTCAATTGTCAAGCTACTATAAAAAAAATAATTATTAGATAAATAAAGAATACTTAATGCAAGTGAAGCCGAGACATACAGCTAGTTTACGAAGGTAATCAAAAAGTCAGATGACCACAATAGTATCACGTTATTCAATAATAAATTACGTTTTTGATTAATATACTTTTAAACACAATGATGGTACGTATTTCGTTGCATCCAAGGTCTGCTGTATAAATTTATGCTCTTTTCGCAATTGAACCAGGGAATACATCAAAACGCACCAAGACTTACTCCTATCAAGTTGAAATGAACAACGGAGTAATCAAATGGAAACACTCTGATCAACTTAGGCGAAGAGAAACTAACGATGAGAACAACGATGATAAGGATGTCATTCGTAATGATAACAGTTTGGAAACGAAAAACTATACTGTGAGTAACAACAAGAAGCCGAAGAATTATTCCTATTATAGTCGTGGATCAAAACGAGGTAGGGGTGACGTCAATGATCATGTTTTACCGGACGCGATGACTTATCAACTTGGTGCATCAACCCAAATCACACAACAAAGTTTATCAGATGGACACGGAGACAAATCAGCTGGGTCTCCTAACGATCAACAGTAGAATCTTGAACAGCGGGAGCCTCAACCCTCAACGTCTGCAGCATTAAACGAGGCACCACGTCGTCGTTCCACACAACGACGTAAACCTTCTGCGCGTTACATAATTAATATTCTAGGCTTAAAATACTATTGCCAATTATGTCATTGTGATTGAAAATAAACAGCTTTTCATGTTAAAACTGCATTTATATTTTATTCATAATGCAACAAAAGTCATTATAAAACGTGATATACCAAAAACGTATCTGAGATGGAATAACAAAACGGAAATGACAACTAAACAAATACAAATCACAAGGCGAATCTTTGAAAGTTTGTGGTCTGAATCTGGAAAATCCATGTGTTTCCTATGGTCAATTATATGTGGCATGTTCACGGGTCGGAAGACCATCTGCGTTGTTTGTTCTTGCACCTGATAATAAAACAAAAAATGTCGTGTATCCCAAGGTGGTTAACTAAAGAGTGCAACCTATGCACCAAAATACATGAATAATAAAGAATCATTAAAATACTTGATTTTTTTATTTGTTTTTCCTAATAAAAAATTGAACTTAATCAAATCCAAAATCTGTTTATTTATTGCTTATAAGGCGGAACAATAACAATAATTTGTAAAGTGCACGTCGCTTAAAGTTGAAGTTCGCAATCGCGAAAACAACCGACTCCTTACGTGAAGCAGCTAATCCTAAATTGATCCCGCCATTTTACGAATTAAAAAAAAATACAATTGTGTTATTTTGCATTTTTTCCAATTTGAATCTGATTTAAACAAATTTTATATTGTAACTAAGTGATTAGACAATCCCCAGTGTGGGTTTAGTAGAAAACTCTCTGTATATCTTAAATTATTATTATTAATTTAAATGCTTTATTCGGCTTACTATTGTGTTATTTTTTTTATTTGACATTTGAAAACCTTAACAAATATCGTCACGTTACGACCCAGTAATTATATATCATTTCTTATTGACTTAATAAATAACTTGACACTTTAATTAATGACATATAAAAACAAATGAATTTAATTTAATACTTTCCCGCAGAAACTCAGAACTCGTTAAATATATATGTACATACGAATGTATAATATTATATAGTATTGTATTATAATAATGTGCGTGATGAGTTACAGATAGTCATCTGTCAGTGTCGTGTCAGTTAACGACACTCGCTCACCTACTGAAGGTAATACTTATAATGACATACTGTATGTCATAATTTTAATAATAGTATAGAAGATGCAGTGAATATTGACATTCTTTACAATAATTTATATAAATACTAGCTTTTACCCACGACTTCGCTCGTATTTAAGTCATTAGATAAGTATCAGGGATCATTTCTATAGAAATGAATCAATATGATTCTAAACAGCTGAAACTATAGTCAGTGTTACAAATCAATCACACATCCTATGTTACTTCTAGTACCTCCAAAAATATGTGGACAAAGTTTCATGATGATCGGTTAAGTCGTTGTTTAAACATTAATTTGTATGTCTCCTTTCTGTTATTTATATTTTAATAAGTAACCATTGAAACTATTTCTTATAAATGCGTGTAACAGAACGTAATGACAGCTAGATAACAGTAGAGTGTGACAATGAATTATTATCATTGGTCAAAAATCACACTAACATTCTTTTAAGCGTGTGATTGGTCTATTTGGTTTCCTACGATTGAGTGACGTTTTAAGTTTAGAACTCTGCATGAATCTATACGTGAGTGTAATTTCTGAATGAAATGGCCTAAGATAGGTATATCAGTGGAAATAAAAGGAAAATAAATTGTTTGGTATGTAATGTATTTCTGTTAGTATTCTAGCATTTGCTTCAAGTAACGCGCGACCTAGTACTTAATATGAAATGGAATAGATCGTATCTCTTTGTCTTGTTGTAAAATTAAAAAAAAATTAATGAAGAAATTTAAAACACGGTTTACTATGGATATTGTATTATTTTTTTATTTATTTGTCTAGCTACAAAGATTCGGAAAAATTGGTTCAGTATAATCAAAAAATATATATATTTTTTTAATTAATTAAATGCTCGTAAATATTTTTTTTCAGCAATACATACATTATTATATTATATTTATATTACATTATATTTGTTGGTGTAATTATTTATTAATAATCAAAATTATTTGTGTATTATTTTGTATTTATTTTTGTTTTCTGTACTATTAACATCGCCGCTCATATCTCCTAAAGGTTAACTGGCAGAAAACGCCTAAGGCATTAAGTTCGCCTTTTGTGATTTTATTCAATAAAAAAATTATTATTATTATTATTATTATATAGGTATTATAAAATAACTAAAACTATAGTTATAACTTTATCTTCTAAATATTAACGGGAAAAAAGCTGTCAGTTAACAAAACTATTTTATAATAAAAAGTTATTTTTAAACTGTTAAAATATTGGAAAGTAAAGATTAGCATATCGACCACTTTCTTCAAAGGCACCAGGCAATCGGTTGGTTCACACAATTCACGCACGATCGACAACATGATGGCTTAACAACATAAATGTTGGTTCATTCAATAAACTTTAACGTGCATTGTTAACATGGTTTTTAGGTTTTAGAGAAACTTATGTAAAATAATATTGCGGATTAAAAATATAATTATCACAATGCATTGTGGCAATAAAAAGAACAGAAAATACAAGAAAGAAGATACTGACAGACTAAACGTCAAAACCCCAAATCTTCTTAAATAAGTATTTTCGGCCTGTAGAATCGACCGCCACAAGGTAATTTAATCTTTTTGCAACAAATTCATATAAAAATGTTCTTTACTCAAAATCAATCAAGCGGGCATAGTGGAAATGTCTGCTTCATATATTACTTTGTAGTATTATATATCTAGGTTTACAAAACACAATCGAGCTTTACATCAAACAAATTTCCCTTGTCAATAAAAACCTTCAGTGTACCTGTCACCAGTGGCGGCCTTAGGGGGTGGCGAACGGGGCAATCGCCCGGAGCCTCGCTCTTGCAGGGGCCTCGTTTTTAAAAGTTTCTTTTTTAAAACTGTCAATGTAAAATATTTTAAAACTCAAATTTTATTTATTTGTATAACTTTAGCATTTCTCGTCAAATATGAAAAATACCTAAACGAAACAACCAGATCTACTTTCGTACTCATACTTTTCAAGAAGGACATAGGGCCTCGAAAAGACCTGCTGCCCGGGGCCTCGCAATGGCTAAAGCCGCCACTGCCTGTCACTACTTAAAAATATTACCTTACTAGCTTTTACCCGCAATTTCGCTCGCATTTAAGTCATTAAATATGTATCAGAGTAAACAGTTGAAACTATAGTCAATTGGAAACTATAGTAAAAATATTATATTTTTTAAATAAAAAGTATCCTATATTACTTCTAGTACCTCCAAAAATATGAGTACAAAGTTTCATGATGATCGGTTAAGTAGTTGTTGCGTGAAGACGTAACAAACAAACTCACATTCACATTTGTAATATTAGTAAAGGGATTAAAGCAGGCAGAAACTATAGAATGCCAATATTCACCGTCTTCATGTCACTTTTATCTCGGAACTATTAGTGAATTCACTGAGGGTGTTCTGAGCCTGACCTTTTCTATACAATATTAACTTCCAATTTATTTCGGCTTATAGAACGTAAAAGAAATAACAAATGACCTTGTCGGAACATAAATAGTGTTGACACACATGTTTGTGAATCTATGAAGCGATGAATTACAAACAGTAAAAGCTCTTCAAATGTTTTCAACCGTTCGGGTTTGTTTCATTTTAACCACTAGTTTTAATTAACTTAATTTTTTATATGCAATAGACCCGTAACAATATCTATTTTTAAAAAACTTCTTATTTGTAATATAAAAATAATTATTTATTCCGATCGGGAATGTAACTCGCGACCTCTCCTAGTCCTCCTTGTACTGACGATTTAAGACACTTCATAATTTATGTAATTGATTACAGAACAAAATATTGAAATATTTATATTAAAAAAATACTAGTTAAATTAGGATATTTAAACGATGACTAAAAATTATTTTTGAAATATAAATATACTCGTATTATATTGTACTTATAATGTTTTAATAATATTTAGATATATAATCTATAGAGTTTTTTTACATTAGTTTTCAAATACACTAAATGGATTTTTAATTACATATAGCATACTTTAAATACAATATACAACACATACAGTAATAACATAATTATCAATAATAAAAAAATAGGTCAAAAATTTGAGGTCATACAGGCACTAACCTTTACACTCTCTAAATACTAATATTGACGATTGGAAAGAGTGAAATTGTGAAAAGTATGTTGAATACAACAACTTACACTATAACACATGAGCGGAGAAAGGTCACAAAAACAATGAAGTTTACAAAATCTCTCACGAACCTCAGTTCGCTTTTATACGCCATACAATTATAGATTTCTTAAACACTTTTCTTACTAGACATTTAGTTACTAGTATCTTGCTGTGACGTCATACCAGCGACCCATGCTCATTGGTCGATGTTTGCGGGTTGCGACCACGTGTGACCAGGCCGTGTTCAGCAGTGGAGATAGATTTTAAATATGGGTCAGAATTCGTAGTTTATTTAAATTTTTGACAAAATATTCCGAACACCTATTTTTAAGTGGGGCCATGAATCCTAATCGATATATAAAATTTTATATATATCTATATATATAATCTCATATGTATAAATAACATTGAGACCTATTATATACTTATAAATTTTTTATTAATTGTTATTTTTAATATTTAATAAATGAAATAAGTTACATTGCCCTTTAAATAGCTAATAAATAGTAAATTCTCAAATGTAATTGAAATAAATTTATCAATCAATAACTTTAAAACTCCACATATTGTTATCCAACGAAATTTTATTCTTTAACACATTGCGAATAAAGCCTAAATTTAGATTTTAAATGTATAACTAGAGTTGTGGTTATAATTTACATTTAAATATCAATTTAATCTTTATTAAGCACGCAGTAAGGTTTACATTGGACAGTTAAACTTACTGATGTAATTCTAATTACCACATTAGGTCAATGCTGTTAAATCTGGTTTTTTAATTCTAGTTCATTTTTTTTATATAAACACATGAATCTAATTAGACTTATCGAAATGAGAAATGACTAATATGACCAAAAATATATGTTTTGAAATGTACTCGAGCTCATTAATAATAGAACTAGTTTTTTTTATTAGGAAAGTGGGTTGTTTTTCAAAGTCATGAGTAGAATTTGTACTTCAAAGCGCACGCGCATAAAATTATAAGAAATTATAACAAAATTCTTTACTAGAGTTTTATGTAAAATGTTACTCCATATTTTCTTGTAAATGATTCTTACAATTCAACAATAAATTTATTGAATTATATTTAATGGTTTGCAAGCACAAGTCATCCGGTTATTTTGACCGGCTGGTAAAAATAGGTCATATTGGATGGCTGGTAGTTCTAGTGTTAAGCATTTATGTTCCATTTATATGTAATTGCAATTGTTTTACCGTATGTCATTGAAGCTACTAATAATCGATTACAATAAATTGACTAGTTATAAATCAACTATCAGTGAATCTCTGTTACAGAAATAAAATAGTTATAAATAATTTTATAGAGGATTTTTTTTCTTTATTTTCTATCTAGTGTTGCTAGAAAACAAAAATAAAACATCAATGACGATGTCGTAATAAAACATCAATGTCGTTGAAGCGAAGCCGAAGCGACCGCACGTATCCTGATGATGCCACGTGAAGTGGTGAAACGCGTCGAGACAAATTACTGAATGTTGTAGCGGGAATTATAAGCAAAATAATTTTGAACAATTTCCTTTAATATGGATTTCCGCAAAGTAACGCCTGAAACAACTACTTATATCAATGACGATGTTGCCACTCAAAAATAATAATAATTACCTTAACATAAATCTACATTAAAGATATGATGTAAATTATAATATTCAATATAAGAAATATAGAATTAAGTACTAATTAAAAATAATTAATACTGACATATCAAAAAAGATCCCATAATGAGTTATAAATACGCTGTCCATTGATGCCAAGTTCAACCAAAAAATCGATAGTGATAATGGCCCACATATCGACCGACACCGGACTTGGTGAAAGTGACGATTCTATTTTCGGTTTTAAACCGTTATTTATCGCGGAAAATATATTGTACTATATGTATAGTGTATTTGTAAGTATCGATAAAAGTACATACTATTTATTCCTTGATCATTACTCTTTTGGTATATGCATTTCATCGGTTGAACCTGAACTTTGCCTGCGTAAATGACGTACCTAATCAAGAAGGATTCACTTTTCTTAGAGCAGGGTTTCTTAGCTTGATAAACAAGGTTCCTCGAACTTACTTTTAAATACGAAAATAGTATTTGTTTTTGATAACTATTTATAAATATTTCGCGCTAACACCCCTCCCCCTCTTCCCCTTTCCCCCCCACCCCTCCATGTAGCATACAATCATGTATACAATTTTATTTATTTTTTTGTTTAGTTTAGGGAAGTTATATACTAGGGCAGGGGTCGGCAACCTATGGCCCGTGGGTCACCGAGTGACCCATTTGGTAGTTTCAAGTGACCCGCTCTAGTTCCGAAAATAAAGTATAAGATGTACACATTTTTTTTTTCCCAAAAAATTGACGTCTCAAGTTCAACATCAGGGGAGCCATTGATATCGTAGAGAAAGTTTATTTGTTTGTAAGTATTTTCTTAATAAAATATATCTTATTATTTACTAAAATGCTGTTTTAAAGGAAAATATCTCTGACCCAAACGTCTCTTTAATACTCGCATTTTGGTTAATTTTGACCCGCGGCCAAAAAAAGTTGCCGACTCCTGCACCAGGGAGTGTCGTTTATTAGTGGTTTTGTAAGTTGGTCAAAATTGGGAACCTCAGGCAAAGCGTGTCGAATTTCGCAAATATTAATTCACCTTCCTGCGATTTCTTTGTATGAAAAATCGCTAATCGAGCAATTAATATTGTAAAATGATTGGGAAATGTTTGGTCATAATTGCGGGTAATATTTTCTTAGTCACCTCTGTGTCCGTGTGAAGTTTTTTAATACAACCTACTATTCTATTTTTGTTAGATTTAATTGTCGAAATCTTTTATTAAACATTGTTATATAATTTTGACATTGTTACACATTCTTCATCATATTACAACGTTTAAGCACCTATTACATAGACACATGTATGTTCATTATATATTTATGTATTTTATTTATCTAAATTGCATTGCCCAATACTATTACTGCTTCTTCTATGACAATTGGTTATCTGAAAGAAATTACTTTTAGTGATAAGATCGCCAATTGCTCTAAATCTGCTTCCTATTGTTGTTGTATTGTTATTATTATGTTTTAAAGCAATAAAGTATTTATTATTATTATTATTACATACTAAGTTAGCAAGTTATCTCTAGCGGTGAGGTTTCGGGTTTAGTTTATCGTTTATTTTTTGAATATATCACTGACTCCTAATAACATGGTAGACCCTACAAAATCGCAATTTTACAGAGCGATTTAAAGTTGTTAGTTTGTGTAGATCAGCGGTTCACAAACTTTTTTGGCGAAGAAAAAAGCCTTAATATAATTATAAAAATAACTGATTTATATTTAAGTCATTAAATAAGTATCAAAGATCATTTCAGTAGAAATGAATCAATATGATTCCAAACAGCTGAAACTATAGTCAATTGGAAACTATAGTAAATAATAATATTTTTTTTTAATAAAAAGTATCCTATGTTACTTCTAGTACCTCCAAACATATGTGTACAAAGTTTCATGATGATCGGTTAAGTAGTTGTTGCGTGAAAACGTAACAAACAAACTAACATTTATATTATTAGTAGGGATGTTTATTTAAACTATTTAAAACAATTGAAAAGGCATCGTAGCATCTCTATTATATATGTAAATAGTAAAAAATATAAAATAGGCATATTGGTAACACTAATCACTGGATCACGTTTACTATGATTTTAGGCTTTATAAAGGACAACCGGTATTGTTTTATAACAAAGTACAATTACTTCCTAATAATAAATGAGTTATAGGCAGTTTTCACGTTGGTCAACACATTTCACGATCCCACAGCCTCAGATCATTTCGGGATGTATGTAGATCACTTTACGGATGTTATTTTTTTTATTGATAGCCCAGCACATGACCACACTCCGCCTGATGTTAAGCTGGAGTGCGGTCCATGAGCATAGACAACTGTCACCACAGACAGATGTCTATGCTCTGTCCAAATCAACAGGGCACACTTCTCTCGTTATCCCGGCTACTTCCAAGCTGATCCCGAAACGCGACTAGGTCACTTCACGGGAACACCCACGCTTGGAAGTGGTGGTACTTCCCCGGGACGGCATACTGGGCTAATGCCATCATCAGTCTGCAAACAACGCACGTTACAAATATTACATATGTCTTAATTACATTTATAACAAGTTTTAACATTACAATCTCTTTAGTGGGAGTATAAAATGCTTACAAAATATTAATTATATCGAGATAGTAAATTAAAAATATATGTAGTTAACTATGAGCGCCTACTAGTGGCTATGCTTGGAATTAGTTCGAAGGAAATAATTAAAATGAAATTTTTAGTACCGCGTGTGTGTATATGCTGTCCCTGTCACACAACAGTTATAGTTGCATATGAAAACAGAGAAGGAATTATAGAAAAAAGACAAATAAAATTTTATGTACACTCAATTGCTGTTTATTAATATTATTCAAAAAAGATGAACTTCAAACTGGAGGTTAGTGAAATTAATGGAATCTTTACAAATACTGTAAAAATGAATGTCACAATTTTACGAAACAAACAGAAGAAACCTTCACACTCGTGACGAAACTGACAAGCCGACTTGCGTGTCAACTATTTTTTTCGGACGGGCCAAAATTGACCAGTGCGTTTTAATATGGACTTTCACACCGCATTAAGTAGAGCACACTTTCCTCTCGTGATTTGTAAAGGATGCAAGTTTTTAAACTTAAAATAGCTGTTTTTGTTTATTTATTAACGATATTTATTTTTTTATTAAATAGTATAACATCCGCCATTAACCCATTACTTCCCAAGCGTCGAAAACATTGGAATTTTTTGGTGAAATCTTTAAATTAAGTTCATAATACGTTAAGAAAAAATAATATGACAAAAAAAAATTTAAAAAAATTTTTTTAACGCTGAGTCAGCCTGTTCTATAAAGTATGACAATGGGGATAAAAATTATATTTTGTTTTTATTTTTATTATATTTTATATATTTGGTAGAAGTTTAAGAATCAGTTTTATGTATTTTGAAGTTGGTTACTGTTTTCTTTTATTACGGTATATAAAATCGGAAAATAATGCTTTTTTTTGAGGCAACAAAAATGATCAATTTGAAAAAATCACATTAAAATTACGTAAATATTTTTCTCAGCGGAAAAAAAATATTTCATCAGAAAAATAGTATAAAAATACGAATTTGTAGAATTAGATTGTTGTAGATGGTTGTAGGTTATAGATGTAAAATAGAATTGTAGCTTTAGCCTATTTAAAATATGTATCCCTCCCTTCACATTTTTTTTCTTAATAAATATTTAAAGGTTTGCTGGTAGAAAATGCCACCTAGCATTAAGCCCGCCTGGTACTGACGTACTAAGTTTTAAATAAACAAATAAATAAAATGAAAAAAAAAAAATTGTTCCGTAGAAATGTGGTCAACACTGCTTCCCGCATGGGACTTGTCAAGTCAGCGTGTCAGGGGGGCTACTCAGGCATATCCGAACTTTCGTGATACGGCCGTCACCTCTGTAGCTTACGTGAATTTTGACATATAAGCCCGTAAAAATTCCTGTCAAATCGACGTCGCTGTCAAATCCGTAATTTCGTAAATGATTACGTAAGTGCGCCTGAGTAGCCCTTCTGTTACCAGCTATCTACCGTTGTTTTGTGTGCGTTTTATTATAATCATTATTCTTTGTAACAGAGTTGTTTTCACTCCAAAATCTTCATCACACGTGTCTTCGAACCAGAGGCGGCTCGTCCTAAAGAGCGCTGGTGCAGTGCACTCCCACGAAAATTACAGAACTTATATTACAGCGGCGTAGATATAGGTAATATAATATACTATTGTATAGGCATAGTAGAATAGAATGAATGTAATGTAAGGATAGTATGTATTATGAAGAAATATAGATTACTTCTGTAATTTTCGTGGGAGTGCACTGCACCAGCGCTCTTTAGGACGAGCCGCCTCTGCTTCGAACACATCCCCGTGTTACAAGATATATTGTTATTCATATACATGTCATTCTTGCCGCTATGGAGTAATTTTTTTCCAAATCCATTTACATGTGCAGATTTTACGCTAACGTTTGTCGGTTGTTTAGTTAACGACTATTAACACCAGGTTTACGGGACGCGTCAATTTGACGCATTTTGACTTTTATCAGAGAATTACCAAAAACTGTTTAAATTTTTATTTTATCTCTTTGTATGACTTTTATTCATTGAGGGAAATATATATTGAAGTATATTTTCTTTAAAAGTGTTGAATTACTGAACTTGTCTATGTGGTATACCTATCTCTACGATATGCGTCAAATTGACGCGTTTTAGTAGAAGTAGGTATATAGAAAACGTCCGTAAACCTAGTGTTAAGAAGGTGCAATTGGGACGACCGAATTTATATTACTCCAAATTGCACAATGATTACGTAGTAGAAACTGACATTATTGTATCATAGACAGAGATCTTATCTCTGAACAAAGACAATGATATAATTTTAAAATTTAATTGTTCTCGTGAGTGACGCATTAGATAAATAAATAAATAGTATGCGCTGACCCTACACTGGGAAGGTACTGCTTAATACTATGAATAACCTAAATAAATACTAATAAGTTACAAAAATAAAAAAGATAATATACAAATACTGTAGCCTTTGCCTATTTTAATAAATATTGTACGAGGAATGTGGGCAACACTGCTTCCCAGATGGAGGCTGTCAAGCGAGCGTGCCGTGCCGAGCTTGCCATCTGTTCAATCGTCTTGTGTGCATTTTAACATATTATACATCTTCTTTGCAACCGAGTGTTTTACTCTGAAATCTTCATCGCTCGTGTCATCGAATACATTCCGTGTTACAATACATAATTAATAGTTACATATGTATTTATAAAGAAAATATTTGTTTCGTATTTTCCTACAAATATTATTGCTAGTTTAAGCTCCGTAGAGTTAAGCCTTGATGTATTATGAAAATTTTAAAAAGGAAATTACGTATTAGCTTCTTGAAACTTTTATTTTTTGGTTCATTTTATTATTAATCCCTACTAATATTATAAATGTGAATGCGAGTTTGTTTGTTACGTTTTCACGCAATAACTACTTAATCGCATCATCATGAAACTTTGTACACATATTTTTGGAGGTACTAGAAGTAACATAGGATACTTTTTAAAATATTATTATTTTTTACTATAGTTTCCACTTGACTATATAATAGTTGTATTGAAATGATCTCTGATACTTAAATGCGAGCGAAGCCGCTGATAAAAGCTAGTATTTAAATAAAACAAAGGAATTGTCCACGTATTAGTTACTCTAAAAAGAACGTATTATTATATACATACAAATAATCTGGTTTCGTATCCATTAATTTACCATCGGCTTTCACAAAATAAAGCAGAGCATACTTTCCTGCCAATTCGTAAAGGGATGTCGATCAACGAGAAATAAGAAAGTTGTTTTCCATTTCATATTGATTAACAAATACTATGAGCTTAATCGTCTTTCTATTCGTGTTTTAAAACGTGGCTGTAATCCATTGAACTGTTTTGTTGTAGATGAGTGTATGTACCTATTTATAAAAAACAAAATAATAAAAAATACAATTCACTCGACTTTTATATGTGGTTAAAATTTATTAAACTTGTTATAAATAATTAGTTATTTTTGTGAATTTTTTAGATAGTGAAATATATATATGTACTTGTAGATATGCCGAGCCATTTTTCAAAATTTGAAATTTTTCGCGAGCCGCTATTAAATACGTATTTAAAAAATGTTGCGCTTAGTTTTTCATATTTGTTGTCAGTATTTTAAAAGACTTTTTGAAACAGATACGAAGCGATAATATTTTTTTTAAATAAAAAGGGAACTTGAGTACATTTATCGAGGGCCACAAATAATCCTTCAGAGCTGCATGTGACTCGCGAGCCGCAGGTAGGCCCCCTGGATATATAGAAGTACAAAAGCTGCAAAAACAGTCTCAATCATTAAGAGTAATAAATACCATGTCATTATTATTCAACAAAATGAAGTCAATTGAAACAGGTTTCCTATAGTATCTCGTTGCCCTCGGGTATTAATTTGGAATTTCACCTTGTTTCGGAAAAGATATTCTTGAACGAGTTTTGAAATGAGAATGGACTGAAGTGAGTTTTAAGAGTAACGGTTCTATGACATCATATATTGTACTCCCTCTCATTTCACTTTTTTTTTCACAGTTAAATTGCGTCACGTTAAATACTATTAGGACCTTGAATAAGTTCTCGCTGTTTTTTAAAAGATGGCATAGCGACACTCTGTGCATGGAATTTTGTACGGTAACGCATCAGCTAAGTAGTACTATATGTAATCTCAAATTCTAGTAGATATAATTCACCACAGTGCCAACGATGTGTTTATTTACCTAATGTGAAGATGTCTACTTTTGTGCAAAATAAAGAGTTTAACTTGTTCAAGGTTCTAATATATAATTTAATATATTCAATACAATAGGCCGGCACAACAGGGGCGATTGTTGCCTGCAAAATATTTTTTAAGGTATAGTCAAGTCGAATTCTATATTTAAAATCAAGCGGAATGTTATTATTATAGTAAAAATAAAATTTTAAAAGTAATTCATTTGTTTTAATTCGTGAGAAAGGATTACTTCCTTAAAGTGATTTCGTATTGAAAACGAAGTATATAAGTTGAATTATTGTTTTGAAAGTAACCACGGAGCAACGGCCTTGCCTCGCCTACTCTTAGGGTTTCCCGGCTTAATGCTTTATTTACGTACAAATGATTAATTTAGCTCTGCAAGCTATTGTTAAAAATAGTATTTTAATGTTTGGATATTTTGTAAATTCATCGTTGTGTCTTCACTTAATTTATTTTCCATTATAACCCATTAGGCTAACATTTTGTAATAAAAAACAAATCGTTTATGTCCCAAGATACAATTAGTACCTAAGACTGTACCATCCAAATGTCTGTATAGTGTATAGGGTGTGGCAATTCTGCTACTTGCTCATAGGTGGCGCTATACCAAAATTAACACACATTCAACTTTTATTACATAATTATCAAATGTAAGTGCTATTTTAAGAACGATTCATTATGTTTGGCGGGAAAATCTTCTTTTTCGATAGGACATGCTTTTGTTTGTTTTGTTTATAAATTAAATTTTTAAGGATTTTTGTTGTATTCGAACTTTATGGGCATACTATTCAATTCAATAATTTCAATAATTTCTCCTGCAGAAGCTGAATAAGCTACCACTTTTTTTTATTTATTTACTTTTAATAAATGGGCTCCAATAGAGCGCTTTTACTCGTCAATACAAATATAAATATAAATGAAATAAATTTAGTAATTTAATAATTATCAATTTGATTTAGCTGCTGTATACTGGCATTGTCCACTTACATACTAATGTCATAATAATATATAATAAATCTACTATGATGTAGAAGAATAGCTGCTGTATAGGGGCATTGTCATCCTATTGTATACCTATGGGTAAACATAAAATGACATAAATTATGTCCAAGCTTTATTATCATAGTGAGTTTGTTTAAACAGCAGTCGCCCCCGCTATACCGGCTTGTAAAGTAATCGTAATAGTCTGAGGACACGTGTGTGAGTAGCGTTCTCAAAAAGGCAGTTAACCTTTAACAGAATTTATTGCAGTAGTTTAGATAGTTAACTAATTTGTTAATTCGACCTTCTCGATTTTTCATTTCCCGGATCTTGTGGATTACTTTATTTATAGTATTTCACTGTAATACTCATTATATAAACATGTTATATATGTAGTAATATGTCAGTGGTCAATGACGAATACAGTTCGAAACAAAAAATTCCAATAATAATAACAATTGAACAACATTTCGAGATCGTTGCAGCCATTGATATAACGGTCAATGGTTAATTATTCATCACAAAACTGCCCTTGAAGATTTGGTAATTTTTAATTGACAATAAAAAAAAATTCATCAAAATTGGTACATAGTGCAATAATAAGAAAAATAATACATTAATCAAAATAATTAATTAATAGAACCCGTAAATAACAAATATATTACAAATTAAACATGTGCGTACTAACCTCGCGCACATTAATAAAAGACTTCCGAAAAATCAGTTTCTAACTTCAACTGTCAATCTCTCATCATTCAAACCGCCACATGTCAGGTGGAACAGTTTTTAAGTAGTGAGGTAGCAGAAACACTGACATCAAGGCTGCATACAGTTACGAATTCATTGGATCGTAACGCAGGTGAATAACATTTATACTAGCTGACCTGGCGAACTTTGTTCCGCCTTAGAAGCAATAAATAAGCAGATTTTAGATTTTATTAATTCAATTTTTTATTAGGAAAAACAAATAAATAAAATCAAATATTTTAATGATTCTTTATTGTTCATGTATTTTGGTGCATAGATTGCACTCTTCTCTTCACTTTGTGATATACGACAACATTACTCCCTCCAAAAAGGAAAGCTCAATATCCAAAACGCGCAAGGGTTTACGTCGTCGTGAGGAACGACGTAGTGCCTCGTTTAATGCTGCAGATGTTGAGAGTTGAGTTGAGGCTATTCAAGATCCTGCTGTTGAGCGTTAGGAGGCCCAGCTGATTTGTCTCCGTGTACATTTGATAAATTTTGTTGTGTGATTTGAGTTGATGCACCAGGTTGATAAGTGAACGTGTCCGGTAAAACATGATCATTGACATCACCCTTACCTCGTTTTGATCCACGACTATAATAGGAATAATTCTTCGGCTTCTTGTTGTTACTCACAGTATCGTTTTTCGTTTCCAAACTGTTATCGTTACGAATGACATCATTATCATCGTTGTTCTCATCGTTAGTTTCTCTTCGCCTAAGTTGATCAGAGTGTTTCCGTTTGATTACTCCATTATTCATTTCAACTTGATAGGAGTAAGTCTTGGTGCATTTTGATATAATTCCTGGTTCAGAGCCTTTCCCTATAAATTCGTTAACCCAGACTATGTCTCCAATCGTATTAAAACTAATAGGTACAATTTTGGGTCCTACGTGACAGGCAATGCCTAGTGTGGGACCATCGAAAACCATATTATGTATTATTCTTAAATAATAAATAAAAAATAAATTTAGTGGTTAATGCATTAAAAATGTATTACTTAGTTTTATTTATTAAAAACTTTTTTTCACTTACACACAAAAGACGAACTTAATGGCCTTGGGCATTGACTGCCAGTTAACTTTTAGGGTCAGCAGAAAGGTTTCATTCGGAAGGAATGAGTGCAGATTTGATTTGAAGAAAATAAAAAAATTAAAAATAAATAAATATACATATCCTCCCTACTATATAAATGTGAATGTGAGAGTGTTTGTTACGTTTTCACGCAACAACTTCTTAACCGATAATCATGAAACTTTGTACACATATTTTTGGAGGTACTAGAAGTAACTTTATTTAAAAAAATATTATATTTTTTACTACAATTTCCAACTGACTATAGTTTCAACTGTTTGGAATCATATTGGTTCATTTCTATTGAAATGATCTCTCATACTTATTTAATGACTTAAGCCGCAGGTAAAAACTAGTATAAATATAAACACAATAACAAAATAATAACAAATATAGAGAATACATAAATAATATCTGGAGTTAAACTTTAGTGCCTATCTATGCTAATAAACGATTTTCATTTCATTTCATTTCAAAAAGTGGGTAACTAACCACTCCATCACAGAGGCTGCAAAGCTTCGCTTACCCATCGACTACTTATTGAGGTGATATATTGAAACGATGAAAAAATAAATAGAAGGTTACTTCTCGTCTTGAATGGGAAGAACGAAATTTTCATTAAAATCTAAAATACTAATGGCATAAAGTAGGAAAACCATAGATAAAGACTAATATGCAAAAAAGTGTATTCACACGACTATACACTTGACACTGACATCTATAAATTACTATGATATATACCAATTGAAGGTACATATTTTGTAAACAAATGATTTTTTTTCTTGTTTTTGATAACTTTAGATTATTATAGCTTATTATCACTACTTTTGTACAGTCAAAATGAAAAATGACATTTAATTTTTTTAATGCCTTTCGAATAAGCAAATTAATCAGAAAAAAACACAATAACGATTTTTTTTTTCAAAGAATTTTTAAATTAATTTCTAAATAATGATTATTGTTCACCTTTTACAGACGTAACGTTGGCGTGCGCTTACATTTATAATATTGTAATCGAGCTACCAGTCTTAATTTTGAAATGGTATACACAGTTTTTATTTATTTATTTATAAAGCCTACCCACAAAATTATACTAGGACTACATATTATAAAAACTATTATACAAAGTGAATAAAATTTTAATTATACTGCAATAAATAAGTAATTTATATTTAACAACAGATTATTATTTACAAAATTAAAATTCTCTGTTGAAACGGAGTATAGTGTCAACAATTCTTTCTTTACACACATTGTTCTTAGAATTTCCCTTACGATCGATTCTATGAAACAATAATTGTATATTTTAACGGTTATTTTTATTTATATTGCTTACTATGTTGAAGTTGAATAATAGCTACTAATATCCAAAAAAAAAAAACAATTGAATTTGATTGTCTTTGAATTTAAATATTTTATTTCAATTTGTTCATGCTCTTTTGTATTACCTAATGGGTATTTTGACCTAATATTTAATTAGTAAACATTATAATGCACTTTAATCTGTCAAATTGGTATCACATATATCTTTGCATTAATCTGTTGACAATCTGAGTCCGACAACCATTTGTCATTGGTTGAAACAAATACGATTACTATTAAGAGATAATTGTGTTACGCGATCAAGTACCTAAAAGTAATAATATAAATTTGACATTTTAAAACAATGACACTAATGACAGTTATAATGGCGCCAAATAATTTTGAGGCGTTGCTATCAAATATTATTCCTTTTGGAATTTGATAAATGTATTATTTATATATTTAACGATATTATTTATTTTAACATTATTAACATTGGAAATATTCATATTGTACGTGTCTTAATAAATTAAAAACTTCTTTACTCCTTATTACTTATATTTTAGGAATTAAATATGGTTTACAAATGTGAACGTAAAAATTAAAATAATTGAAAAACAAATGAAAAATTGACAGCCCGTTTGAGCGCCAAAATTAGGCTTAGACATCGAATAGTCCGAACGCATATAATAACCGCATTTAAACTACAAATTACGATGCAAAATAATATCGTTGCATTTAAACACTATGCGTTTACTGCAATAATGAGTCGGGTAGTCTAAAAGGGTGTACATAGTTCAATTGGCCAAGGCTGTATGCACCAGTATTTATGTTCGCAACCTACCTAATACCACTTCATTGACGGCATGGCGACTCATGGTCTCTCGGACTGCACTGTAGCAGGCAATTGTTTTATTTAAATTCGTCTGTAAATATGATATTCGCTCCAAATGCACCTTTAAATTTCCTCTCCCGCTCCCCGTTGTCCTCTTCTCACCCGCTCCCCGCGCCAATCAAATCAAAGGCAAGCCAGTGACTTATTACACGCGCGGGCGGTGAGTCCTCTCTTTTCTTTCTCTGCGGCTTAAATGCATTTTGTGTTTAATTTACCTATTTTCTATATTCCAAAAATACAGTCCACTTGTTCTCCTACATAATTTTACCATTATGCTTTTAAAAGATTGTTACTTAATAAAAAAAAGTTGACAGACACGTTATCGCGAAAAAAAAAAATTTATTTTGTAACGACACGACAGCTATTGTGTTTGATTTTGAACTATGACATATAAACTTTACTTATCTGTTGCTTAAATCTTGTTGAATAAAACTCTTATTGATTTACTATACCTACAATAATTAATAATAATAGGTGAAAGTTTAGAAAGGCTGATTGCTATTTTATTTTCACACAATTGGGTTTGAATGTAAGATATATCACCTATAGCAGTGTTTCCCAACCTTTTTTGTACCATGCCCCCCTTATGTAACCCAGTTGATATTTTAGTCTCGTCAAACGAAACTATACCTAATAGTAATTTACCGCAATTATTTAAGAATTTGCTTTTTTCGTTAAATTTGGCACCGAAATCTATTATTGCATTTAAATGGTGTCGAGTCCATTTTCGAATTGCCCCCCTTAACAATTAAATTACCCCTGTGTGGGGCGTAGGCCCCACTTTGGGAAACACTGATCTACAGGCTAATTGATGGATCACACTATTATTATTGTATAAAGAAATGACAATAAATAACCTAAGTTGTTAAAAGGCATGATTTTTGCTATCAAATGAGACTCATTATAACAGTAAAGGGAAAAAATAAAGTGGGTGGTATTTATTAATGGTGGCGGGTTGATCGCCAAATTCTTTGTGGTTAAAACCACGAGAGACAACTAGTAGGTATTTGCTTGCTACATTAAAGATTACAAATCGAAATATCACTTTTTTTCTCACTAGTTATTTGCCACTACGTGTTACTACTAGTTGTTCTATGGCAAAATGGTTTAACAAATACAAAAATTAATGAGAAATTTTAAATTCATTTTTAATAATTTTTTCACGTCGTGTAGCAGTACGTACCTACGCACTAATCTCAGAAACTACTGCAGGGATTTACATTTAGTTTTAACAAACAGATATATTCATTTACGAGAAAGATTTAGCTGTATATATTATGAAGATTTTGTGTACATTGGTCAAACAATAATATATGTTGTTGAATATGACGTAGTTTGATAATAAATATCTCCACATTATAGATTGTAAAATTGTTTTTAATACAAATTGTAATAAAATAATTTGTATTAAATTTAAAAACGACTACCGCATTTTGCCATTTGTGTACAGTGCAATCTCCTAATGCCCATAGAAATAATAACATTATAATGATTTATTACGTAAGTTTAGTATTACGTTGAACTTACAGTATGTATTCTTAACCTAAATGTGAACGGAACTAATTCGATATTAAACAAGAATAAGCTAAACGTTTAAAGAAATGCAACACATTTATGTTTTAAGAAACGTCTGTATTTTTTACTACAATAAATTCGATTCAAATAAAATAACATTGCAAACAAGAATATACCACCGGGTGTTTTCACACGATGCTCTCTGAAATCAAGTCAAGGTCGCACTATGTGATGGTAAACACCAAGCAAGGGCACAGTTATTTTTCAATTACATTTTTGTACCAGGAAGTTTTATCACAATTTTAGGTAATAAATGTAATCGTTTACCTATTTACTTAATTTATCAAATGTATTTTGTAGATTAAATAACAATTAAATAAACGTGGACGAGTTGGGGTTAAACATAGACGTACACTTGGCTATTTAAATAATTAATTAGGTACAAGGATGACTTAGTTTCTTTCTCTTTCAAACGCGGAACTGACAAAATGCAATCTATCTCTGTCTATCACGTTTAACATAATGGTGAAGTAGAGCGGTAAATAGATATATTTGTCTGATAGGGTGTTTTATTATTCACTAGCTTTTACCCGCGGCTTCGCTCGCATTTACGTCATTAAATAAGTATTAGAGATCATTTCAATATAAATGAATCAATATGAATCCAAACAGCTGAAACTATAGTCAGTTGGAAACTATAATAAAAAATAATTTTTTTTTTTTTAATAAAAAGTATCCTATGTTACTTCTAGTACCTCCAAAAATATGTGTACAAAGTTTCATGACGATAGGTTAAGTAGTTGTTGCGTGAAAACGTTACAATCAAACTCACATTCACGTTTATAATATTAGTAGGGACTGTTGTTACTGATTGATGTTTTTATTTTTCCATATAATCTTCGAATAATATCATATTGTGTATAACAAGCGTGTATAATTCAAATTTAACGCGAACAAAACCGCTGAGCACTGTTATTATAAAACCATATAACGTGAAGGGGAATAGAATTCGCATTCGGAAATTACACTCAAGCAGAGATTATCTGAGTAGAGATCAAAACATTACTCTGATTCAAATGTCATTCAATTCAAACAAAATAGACCAATCACATGCTTGAAAAATTGGTGACGTAATTTTTGACCAATGATAATAATCCATTCCAACTGTCACTTAGCTGTCATTACGTTCTGTTGGCTTATCACGAATTTTAGTCTAGCTGTCGAACCGAGTTCGCTTCAAGCGATTTGTATGGAAATTTGAGCAGCGCCACCGCGTGCGGATTTGGAACTACAATATTTTAGATACTTTTTGTTAATTTTCGAACGTCTCGATCTTTCGTTCATTTGATAGATTGCTGGTGCTCGTTAGTCGCTAACGGATCCGTTTTACTTGTGACAGCTCGATTCGAAAGCCAGACTAAATTCGTGATAAGCCCACTGTTACACGCATTTATAAGAAATCGTTTCAATCGTTACTTATTCATATATAAATAATAAAAACAGAAAGGAAAACATTGATGTATAAGTAAGTATATGCAACATATTCCTATTTTATTTTGATTACTGTCTAATGGTTGCTGTGTTTGAATAATTTAAAATAAAATGGAATAAAATGCATTTGAGTAATGATCAGGTGACCGCAGATATATACGGACCTTGGTATAGTCTTAAAAAAATATTAGATTTCACATAAATTTCCCTGTTATATTATTTTACGTAGATATCTTATCTCACTTTCATTTGTTTTATTTATTTAAAATCAACTCAATTAGTGCGTTTGTTGTACTTATTTTTAAGAACATAAAAAACCTTTATGGATATAATTGTAAAACACTTTTTTTTATTAATAATTAAACGTCATTCAAACCAAATATTCATTTGTTTTCTTTGTAAAGTAATCATAGTAAAACTGTAGTTGAAAGAATTGGCGTGTGGACAGTATTAAAAAAATGATGAAATAATGATTTTAGTGGGAAAACATGTTAAAAGTATTGCAATGAAATACTCAATTTTGTAAATTAAATTGAGATCATTAAGATTTTCAATAAAATAAAAGTACAAAATACTGCAATCGGCCATGCTCATTGAAACACCAATCAGGGAGAATGACGTCAAGGCCCAGTAAATATGTCAGTGTCAAGGAAAGGGTTGTGTTGTTTTACTTCGTGTTCTGTTTAATTTTTACATCATTCAAGTTAGTTAACTCGTTGTTTGTTCGTTGTTTGGTGAAAAAATAATTATCTAACAATTCACAACAATGGAACAAGGATTTATTAACTCAAATAGCTTAAATTTGACCAGAATTGATTTGTTATGTTGGGAGAGTTTCTAGCGTCAAATAAAGACAAAAGTTTTATTTATAGTTTAATAAATTCTACACAACTCTTGGAAAGTTTGGAATTCAAGTTTAACACGCGAAATATATTTAATAAATGTTATTTTGTTTTCTTCGTTCGTCAAATTGCGTGTATATCGGTCCGTGACGTCACATGCTGCCTATGAGCGTTTTCCCGCATAATTTAAAACCGATATTTAAAAAGGCAATATTTAAGTAATATACTTAGTTTATTACTTAAATATTGTGTTTTTCGGTAATATTAGACGCGCACCTGCATTATAGAAGACATTTTCAAAATCTGTCCACATGCCTATTAATAAAAGAAAGAACAGAAGCGAACATTATAATCAAATACAAATATAAAATCGTATTGACATGAAACCACGCCCATCTCATCAAACACTTAATAGTGTTGTTCTCGCTCATAGTAATGTGACGTATATTCAATGAGACATATAGTAATCGATTAACACTAGATTTACCAGCTTAAATATACATATTTCTACCAAAACCAAAAAAGTATATATTTGTTACAAATATATATATATCAGTGATTCTCAACCTTTTTTTTGTTGCGGCACACTTTTAACGATTTCAAAATTTGGCGACACACAAAGAAAAAGATAGGTTTAAAAGTTTTTAAATCATATTATTTAATAATATTAACATTATTATATATCTAAAATTTGGCGGCACACTTTTAGAATTTCGTGGCACACAAAAGTGCCGCGGCACAGTGGTTGAGAATCACTGATATATATAATAATATAAAATTCATAAAACTAATTCTTCTGTTATAAATTAAAGAAGATTAGACGGATTAAAGAAAATGTTACACGCAGTAGAAATTTTAATTTGATCTTGCAAGACCGGTCATTTTGACTGCTCTGGTAAATCTCGTGTTAAAGATTATTTTTTAAAAGAGTAGATATTATATTTAGATATATGTTTGTGTTGTGGGTTATTTATTTATTTATACTAATTTAAGTGTGTTGTTAGTTAAGTTTATTATTTATTAATTTTGTTGCTAGTAGGTACTGCGCAGTAAAGCGTTTACTCTCATAACTCGTGATCACTTTCCATCTGACAACGAAAGTGGTCAGTCAAGGAGGTTGCGTTTACTGTTATCGCAATAATCTTTGTATGATGAAATTGCAAATATATGCATAATATTATTGTTTAGATATTTTGAGCTAGCAATAACCAGGGTATAAAATTAAAGAAGTATGTTCTATCAATTTTGTCCATGTACCAATACCATAAAGACAGTGACTGTTGTTTATAAAATAAAACAAAAGACGATAGAAAAAAAAACAAAGCTACACTATAAATTACATATACATATAGTATATCTATTACATTACAAAACATATATAACTCAAATTATAGCGTGCAAAAGTGAAAACTTAGTAATAAACAAGATGTATTTAACCACAATTGTGGGTATCCATTTGTAAATGGAACCGTTTAAATTGTATATTTAGAAATGTGTGATTTAGTTATGCAGTGTGAATTTAGGAACAATTAAATATAGAATAGGTTACTAAAATTAATGTAATGTACTTTAGATAGTTCCTAATTAATTAACACAGAAAAAAATTAAACAAATCAATTAATTTAATTACGTAATTATTTAATTACACATTTCAAATTAATTTGTACTTCAAAGCGCATGTCAAATTAACTTTCGACTGTCAAAAATGATCACAAATTTGACTCATTGACATGCGCACCTCATCACTTAGACAGTGGTCATCTGCCAAGTAAAGTCAGCAAAAAACAATTACCAATAAATATTATTAAATACTTTTTACCAATAATAACTTCTATATTTAAAATTTCAACTTTATATATCCATACTATTATTTTATGGTGAAAATATATATTTAAAATATATATATATTTGTTTTTATATATCGTGTTATTGTGCTGACCTTACACAATGTTTAGTCGGTAAGTAAGGCGCCACTTGTCGCCTTTCTCCTTAGGATCCGGCTGCGGACAGTGCCCTGTTAGGGAAATTACTAAAAACCGGATCGTGCTAACAGGATGACACATATTACGGCATTACATTTAATAATTATTCACGGAAACGTATTCTGCGCTTTTACCCAAACGAATTCTTCTAAACTCTTATCAGATTCCGATTCGAATAAAAAATCCCTAAACTAACCCAACATACTCCTTATAAATTTTAATATGAACACACATGGTACTATAACATCTGAGAGATAATAACCATCAAAATAATTAAAATTATTATGTAATAAAACGTCATAAACAGCGGACGTAAAAAGGAAGGGATACGTCCATAATGTAATAAACTTTAACGACCTTTACATTGTCAGGATGTAGGCAACACTGTTAGATTTCACTTAGATTCTAATTCGTGTCTATAGAGTGGCAGATGAGTAGCATTGTCTTTCAAATAATAAATCTGTTTCGTTATTCTTTTCTCATGCTTTTATGCAATATTAAAATGCCCACGCTTCCAAAAATGACGTCAGTAATCTAACAAATTGTAGAAACTGCATTCTACTATTTTGATTTTAACTACGCAATGATTTTCGAGGTTGATATATCACAAACCAATTGGAATTTGTTTTTTTAGTTACGTAGTAATTCTATAGCACAGCCATTCTCTAAGTGTGCTCTGCGGAGCCCTAGGGCGAAAATACTGCAAAAATACCTACCAAAGGAAGATTATAAGGTTACATGTAAAATATTCTCACATAATATTTATATTATATATAAATATTGCAATTAATAAATACATATAAATCAGGTTTTTTAAAATTATTTTAGAGCTTTTCCTCTCCAAAAAAGTTTGAGAACCGCTGACTATAGTAGATTGGCATGTGGCTATACTCCATCTGATCTCGGGATATATGTTATCAGGGACTAATATCTGCAGCTAACATTCGTAACTAAGTCAGCTTAAAGAAACGAATGCGTACTGTTCAGATTAATAGGACCTTTTGTTATACCTTGAGCTATGCATCGTTAGGATCCCTACGACTCTTAATTACTGTCTGTATCTCTGTATGTACTGTTCAAGTCTACAGTACTCTCTCTACCCCGGTAAAAACATAAGTATGTCTTATGTAGTGAGTATATTCATAATACAACCACTTTCTTCGTCATTTATACTTTTGACAAATGACAATAGTAACAATGATTTGTCAAACAAATGCCGGTAAATGACTGTGGAGTTAACCGCATCCGTTATTGGTTGTGTTTGAAGCTCTATTCTTGATATCAATATGATACAAATCTGATTTAATTTTAATATGATTTTTATGAGAAAATTAATGAACAGAATCACACGTAAGAAAATTATTTGGGCTATGCATTAATTGAACAATATTGATAACTAATTTAACTTGTTTAGAGGCTTATTAAATTCAAATTCAAATACATATATTTATTGCATGTCACAATTTAATTTAGATGTCATACAGTTTAGTGCCAAATGTGACACCCGGTCAGGGCACAGCAATATAATACAATAATAAAAATAACAATAAACAATTTCAATTAATAAACTAAATTTCATTTTTCATCATTTATCATTTATAATAATACAATTAAAAACGAGAAATAGACGAAGATTTTGTTAAACTTATAACGTGATTGAAAAAAAATGATGCCGTGTTCATTTGTTATCATAATTAAATCGTATTAAAATTGTTTTTCGATTTGATCGAGTTTAAGAGTGCCCCTCTTTACAGTAGATAATTGGAATGATTTATTTGCTATAACAATACGATGATTTTATGCTATTTGACTCTTGACTATGTTTTATTATCTTGCGTTTTATTATTTCATGATTTCTGACGGAAAATGAAAGTATTTATTCTATGACACAATAATATTAAGCTTTAGTTATTTGTAACTATAGATAGATATTAGGTAGTTATATATTTCCGTTTGTTTGAAAGAACATATAATATATGTATATTTTATGTGACGCAAACGTTAAGGAGATCCTATTCGATCCCCAGTCAAAATTAACAAACATATTACCATTTAAAATAACAATTACCAGATAAAATTTATAAAAAGAATATAATAAATTTTAACTAATGTCTTGTTACAGAATTATCACATCCAACGTGCGTTCTGGAGTCAGATTTTGGATTTAAGATCAACTGCGCTTTCAAAAAATCTGGTCTATTCAGAGTAAGAAATCTGGGTGGCATCAAGGCCCACGCTAGCTTAGGTAAGTCTTATGGTCTGATCATGGTATTACCACAGTCTACCATCACGTGGAATGAACTAACAGTGTTCCGAATTTGGTATTACATGTCTATATTCGCCTCATTAAGCCGGCATAGTGAAGACGACTGTCCGTCTGTAGTGACAGCTATTTGCATGCATAGCCCAAGACAAGGGCTAGACCAGCTATTCTCAAAGTGTGTTCCGCGGAACCCTAGGGTTAAAATACTGCAAAAAATACCTACCAAAGGGAGATTATAAGGTTACATCTAAATATTCCAACTAAATATTACGTAATATTACATTGCAATATGATTATTCATAAATACATTTAAATCAGTTTTTTATAATTATATTAAGGCTTTTTCTTTTGTCAAAAAAGTTTGAGAACCGCTGGACTAGACAAACAACCTAAAACACTATTATATGTATATATTTATATGTATGTATTTAATATAAACTAACGCAGTGTTCCCATTAGGTTTTATTGTAACTGTACTTTAGAACCTAGGTTATGAACTAGTCTAGATACGACACACCTGTTCTAGCTATTAAAACAGGATATATACATATATATGTGAGCTAAGAATTAGGCTACAGATAAAGTTTTTAACCTTTAACTACTGAGGTGGGGGCCTCTCAGGTTTTGAGAAAATAACGTTTTTGAAATTTTTATTTTTTGAATTCGTTTGAATTTTTAATTTGTTGTTTTTTTAAACTAATTTTATTTATTCTTGCTGATTTATGATCTCATGTGTTTTTTTTTCCAAAAAATGCTAAGTGTTTTCTAAACTTTGAAATGATAGTTAATTATATACAAATAAATTATAAAAAAATAAATTAATTTAAATACATCCACTGAAGCTAATTAAATTATTAAACACTAAACCCTAAAAACTCTAAAGATTGTTTAATACAAACACAATACGGGTCTCTGAGGCCCCCACGTCAGTATTTACGTGAAATTAAATCCACCGCAGTAGTTAAAGGTTAGTACGTTTCAACGAGTATGAGTACCAGAATCGAAAATAATATATATTTTTTTTATTAAAATTATAAGTAAACGGGAAAGATGCGTGTCACACAGATCGTTAAATCGTTATAAAAAGTATTAATATTATATTTTGCAAAAATAATGATAATTTTATGTATATTTTTCTAATATTGCGAAATTTCATGCTTATATCATATAAAATACTCGATAGTTCTTAACCTTGGCAGAGTTTTTGTTGTCACGTTGCAACGCATGCTATATCCAATTTCCATAAGTCCGTGAATTTTATAACTAGAATATCATTTTTGGAACTCTATATACGTTTTTCGAATTTTAATTTAGTACATAAAGTAGTTTAATCGCGCAATCAAATTTATCGTTTAGGAGGAACCGCTGATTTCTAAAACGCATCTAAAACAAACAATATCAATTACATATTGTATATTTTAGTTAATTTCTTTGGAGATAACCTTAGAAGATAATAATACTAATTAAATCTTTATTGATTAAAGAGTAGGTATTACAATTTAGGTACATACAAAACACAAACAATTGACGATCTTATCACTAAAAGTAATTTCGTCCAGACAATCAATTGACAAGGCTTAGTATTTTTATTTTCTTGAGTGATACACGTGCTCTTTATGGTACAGTATAGTTGTAAATGCTTTGTGAAGAGGGATAAAAACGACCTCGTGTCATATTGAGTACAGGCTTACTGTACTTGGCAGGTGACCGTTAGTAGGTCTCAAAGGAGACTTTTTTGCATGGTACCAGTTTAAACGCTCCACGTGTTTTAACAAATGAAATGGACACACTTGTTTTTATGTAAAATGCTTTGAATCTCGTGCGTATGACCACGTCCCACTTGATGTTAAGCTAGAAAGTGGTCGTAACAGTCGCCTTCACTATGCCGGCTTGGATAATGTCCAAATTGACAGGCACATCCCGGCTACTACTAAGTTAACTAAAAAAATATTAATGTTTGGATGCGGGATTCCTACATGTAAAAATGTTATGTCAAAGTCATAAATATTATTAATCATATAAATATTTGTATATTATCTCTATTCCAGGTTTCAGTTTAGGAGACGAATTAGGTTTTGAACAATCCCTAACAAATCTAGATCCGAGTCGAAGAAGATCAGTTAGCGTCAAAAATGGAGCTCCGCCAAATGCATTGATTAACACTTCTTCAAGACCAACAGTTAAACAAGAGGTATATGGTTTAAATCATTTGATAGGTTTAAAGGTTGCTGATCATATTGGTTATAAGCTCTGGACTACCTATGCAGAACTGTGTATATCGAAAATCGAATCGAATTACTAAGAGCTTTTTTTTCAGAAAAGAGGAAAGCAGAACAGAATAATGATGCGTCCACAAATGCCGTTAAATAGTCAACCCAACCCATCAGCCATGGAATCGCTGTCTACTCTACATAGACGAGTATCAACTACAATGCAACCGATTATAGTGGCTGGACCAGCAATAGATGCACCAAGGATAAAACAAAATGTGCCTAAACAAACAATGGCCAAACCAATGCCCATGGGACTTCCACCATTTAAGCCTCTACCACCGAAAGAAGACACATTAAAAGTACTACCAATAACGACAACAAAGAAAACCTATACACCGTTGCAGTTGCCCCAGTCAAAAGGACCAGGTCCAGTTTATCAAAGTGAGAATCAATATTCACAATATCCACGCATATCACAAGATCAAGTCTCAAAAATGGTATCACAGATGACAGCATCACACATCTCACACTATCCACAGTATCAACACCCAACAAATATAGTTCATATCGCGTCCACCCCGTTCATTGTTGATAACTATACGCCGCGTATTATGACAAGTCACGTTCCAATGTTCCACACTTTACCTACTACAGTTAATCCATTTCTACCAATGCCCGTAGCAGCCCCACCCACGCAAGCCGCAATTTCGATCATACCCGCGCCTGTATTGAAAAATTCAGTTCAAATACCACTAGCTCCTTCTATGATATCTAAAACACCATCAGCCTACTCATTAGCACAAAACACGATATCGATCCAAAAGATACCTGAAACACCTAACCCTATTTCTAACTTCGTAGATCCTGTTCCTCATCACATCAACGACCTGGCCAACCAATTGTATCCCGTTTACAGTACTAAAAAAGTTGATGATTACAACTCTATCACCGGTTATGGTGATGAGACGCCGTTGAAGGTGAATAAAGAAGATATTAATAAGAAAATAGCTGAGATAGCAAAGGCTGGGAATATATCAATGGAAGCTATAGAAGCTGCTATAGCTTTGAGGCAGCAGCAACTGCTGACCAAATTTGCTAATATAATCCCACCGAGCACGACAACGACGACAACGACCCAGGCACCTATAGTGTTCCAGACGGAGCCTGAATTGGTATATACTTCAGCAGCACCGAAACAAAAACGGTAAGAATTAATTTTTAACCACTATACTAGAATAATTTATTTTGAATATTTTTTTTGTTGGAAACTTGGATAGGATTAATGACTACAAAAATATTATTAATGGGTAATCTTACATCTTTAGGTACCCAACTTCTGGCAAAGTTATGAATGCACCAAGAGAGTATTACCCAGTTGGTTATGAGAAGAATTTCGATGATCAATTCCATTCCAAAGTTGATTTACCAGATACAAATTTCCATTGTGGTGATCAAAAATACTTCCCAGGATTGTATGGGGACGAAAATCTTGGATGTATGGTAAGATTATTACGTCAATTTTTTTTAAAGCAAACCTATTCCAGATGATAGATCTGACCTACTTTGGAATATTAATACAATTTGTGTAATTGTTTACGCTTTCATTTGTACCTATTATCAAATAAATTATTTTTGTATGCAATTAATTGTTGGATGGTACAAACAGCAATAATAAAAGTCAGAACATAGAATTTCACCAATAATCGCGTGTAAATCTTCTCACGCATTCACATCACGCATAGACCAAGTAAACAAACATGGCTTGAGAATTTGTACTCAATCACGGACTTAATCAACCAACGAAACCAAACTACAATACCATATACTGAATACATCAGAATAAGTAACATAAACATTTGCGTTTCTTATAATGTCTTTTGATTATAATATTAGACAATTTCTGTTAAACACATTTCTGTAGTAGCAAGCGAAATTTTTGGTAAATCACGCCATCTAGTGACGATAAATTATAGTTATTATGGTTATTTAAATAACATATGGCTACTTAGATTCAAATTGAAAAAAGGTTCTAAAGATACTGATGGTAATAACAAAATATTTTCAGGTGTTCCATGTATGCGCCCTGACAGATGACGGTTTAGTAATGAAGTCATTCCTTTGTCCCGAATCGACACTATTCGATCAGACAATACTAAAATGCAACTGGTGGTTCTACGTCGACTGCAAGAATTCTAGAAAATTGTATGACACCAATATTCCAGTATCAAAGAGCTACCAATTAATGAAAGCGTTGACTTTCTTCTCTTCGTACAAGAAAGAGATGCAAGATGATGGAGGTAAATGTTCTAAACTAATTGGTAATTTATTTAATTTAAAAGATTAATTTAGAGTCGCCTTTTTTAGAGTGGTTTTGTTCTTACAGTGTGGGCATGTCGAACAACTATACAATTTAGTAATAATGATTTATTTTTAGGTCGATCAAAAAATCCGGAGGAAATAGAAGGAATAAAAGAAGCAATAACAATACTAGAAAATCAGGATAACATCGAAACTAAATCATCTGATGGCATGCAAATAATAACTCCAGCAACAACATTAAAATCAGATAGCGATGGGTTTAGAATAAACGTCAATCGCTCAATAAAGAATAAAACCGCTACAAGAACAAATGCAACTAGAAATAAACCAAAATCAGACGATATGGAAGCAAGCGATACAGTTAAAGTTACTAATGTAAGAACTGTAAATAGTAGAGAATCTTCATCTAAAGAAACTTCAAAAGAACGCGTTTATAGAAGACGACAAACAAATAGACAAACTAGAACAACTACAAATAAACCTTCAAGCACTGCTGAAAGCACTACCCCAAGCGGTAATCCAGAAACTACAACTTCGAGAGTCATAACTACTACACCCAAAAAAATCGAATTTCCAAGAGTCATACCAAGTGAAATTAACAATTTAAACTTATTAGCGGTACAACCTACAATAGAAGCTATATATAAAGCTAATGTTAGTGAAAAAGTTGAGAAAATTGATGCATCAATACTCGAGGGAGCTGAAAATCTTCCTCCAAGAAAACGCTTTTACAGATCAAGTGCTGAATCAAGTAGTAAAGAAATAGCTTATGTAAACGATGAGAAAGTTCAGGTGGTTAGGCCTAGAACTTTTCCCAAATACGTGGGGGATACCCCTACACCCACAGCAGCAATTTCTAGATTAGACGATGCAATATTAGGCAAAATTCGACGTAAAAAAGAAGCACGCGTAACTGTAATTACTCCTGACAAAGACAAAGACGTAGCGCTAAGTTCTATTTAGCTTTTAGGAGATTTAGTCAATAATTAATTTTAGTGTCATATGAAGCTGTTTTGTATTGAATAATTTGAAGTTAATTATTGGTTTTGTGTAAAGGGTAAATGTGTTTAATAATTGTTTTAAAAAGTCATTATTAGTCCAGTCTACCTTCCGTAAAATGCTTTAGGCTTGAAAGTTGACGGGTATAATGAAAATACATATTCTCTACACTCGAGTTTTACATAAAACCAACGACATCTAGTGGTATCGAGTGAGAGTTACAAGACTAATCAATTAATTTCATGCAATTTCATACATTACTGTTATAGATCCTTTTTTAATTTATTTATTTTCTTAGATACGTAATTATTAAGCGTTTAATGACCAATTTACTGTATTTTTTTTTCAAACGAAATATGAGATGTGGCTATTTATGACGTAGAAAAACAAAAGAATCGAGGAAAACAAATGTTTTTTACAGTCAGTTAAATGACGCGACTTATTTAATAGCCCCTTCTCTATAATATTTGCTCAATGCTTATCCTCTAGTTAGATTTCAGTCAAGTGATATTATGATTTATAATTAGTTTGTAAATAAAATTTATATTGTATTAAAATGTTTTTTTAGAATAATTCTTTTGTTTTTATTATTGTATTTATAACTAAATTTAATCGAAATATTATTTGAGAAAAATTATCTTTTTATAGTAAAAATTGTCAAGGGTTAGATTCCTTGTTTTACAAACCAAAATGAAATAAAAAGAAGTTTCTGGAACTGGAGTTTATGAATTACTAGCTTTTACCAGCGGCTTCGCTCGCATTTAGGTCATTAAATAAGTATCAGAGATCATGTCAATAGAAATGAATTAATATGGTTCCAAACAGCTGAAACTATAGTAAAAAATAATATTGTACCTCCAAACCTATGTGTACAAAGTTTCTTGATGATCGGTTAAGTTGTTGTTGCGTGAAAACATGAAATTTAATGACTTAAATACGAGCGAAGCCGCGGGTAAAAGCTAGCAAGTAATAATTTAATTAAACACAATCATTAATATTCTAAATCTATATTTATATCAAGACCAAAGACAAACAATCTTACAAAGTAAACCCTATCAAGAAACGTGTACAATACTTAAAATCAAAATATCTACAAAACTATATGTAAATAACATAAATCTAAAATAATTCTATTCAATATGTTTCGTTCAAAATTCTCTACCAATATTTACTTATTTTCATATAAAGGAAAACAGTTATTTTGTTTAAAAAAATTGTTACGGTTATCTGCTTGCCGTTTTAATTGTAACTAATTAACTCCTCTTTTTCATTCGGTATCTGTTAAAAAAGATATAACATTATAATATTTTTTTTCGGTTCTATTAACGATTTATATAAATAACTTGTTTTTTTTTCTGAAAACTTTAAAAACAATAAAATGATTTCTTTAAAGGAATTTCTTACGTTCTTTCGCAGTCTTATTAGATAAAATTATTGAATGTAGCCTATAACCTAATAGATTAATGGGATACTTAATACAAAAAGATTTTTATTTTTTACCAATGGTTCAAGGATTACATAAGCAGAATTTTACTGGTTTTTAACCCCCCGGCTCCTATGTCATCAAAAATAAGCAAAGAAAAGAAGATCAATAGCTATGTCTATTAAAATTAGTTACCGGGGGGCTACTCAGGCATATCCGAAGTTTCGTAATACGGCATCACCTCTGTAGTTTGCGTGAACTTTGACACATAAGCCCGTAAAAAATCCTGTCAAACGTCCGTAAAATAAGCCCTAAGTAGTGTATCTATTGTGACGTAGCTGTCAAATCCGTAATTTCGTGAATAATTACGAGCCCATAAGTGTTCCAGAGTAGAGAACGCCCGTATTTTCGTACGAAATTCGTGCGCCTGAGTAGCCCCCCTGCTACGATTGAGTCCACACCTATTTTAATATATAAATTATAATATATATGAAGTAATACTGAAAAAAATACTTACTAATTCACCGGTGCAAGAGCATTTGATGCAAATTTCTTTTTCCTCGCATTTCCGCAAGCAGCTTTCGCAGCTTCGCATGCACAATGAGCAGCTTGCTTCGTCGCAGCACACTCTGCGCACGCGCATTGTAGTTTGTGCTGCAAATGTGCTAATCTTGCTTTGGCTTCTGCTAGATCGTGACTCTTTTCTTGGAGACCATGTTTTGTTTTTTCTAATAGAGAAAATGATGTCTTTTCTAGCTGCGCTGCTAACTGCGTCGCCTGAGCCATTAGTTTGTGCTGGAATTGGAGATGTGCCACTACTAATATGAAACTACTATGCATTTAACTGTGTGGCAGAATTAGCTTGAAACTTGCTGAGTACAGCGCGAGCACTTTAAAGAGAGCATTGCAGCATAGCAGAGAGATTTGCATTACATTGTACGCGTTACTTTGAATTATACAAAAATAAATGAATACTTTTTTAAATAGTAGAAAGACATATGACCACACTTTCAACTGTATCAAAAATGTATACAGTCTATGCCGGTTTAAGAGAGGAATACACATCATCCAGATTGAAGGTGTACACACCTCCTTCGTATCTGGCTCGGTATATTTCAAGCTCATTCGAAACACGGCTAAGTTACTATACGTGTTAAGCTTGAAGAACAACGGAGCACATTCGTCTCCTCAAGCCGGCATAGTGGAGTCGACTGTTGCGCACGGACATCTGTCTGTGGTAACACAGTTGTCTATGCTCATGGACCACACTCTAGCTTAACATCAGGTGGAGTGTGGTCATATGCTGAGCTAATATAAAAAAAAAAACATATTGGGCGCATAACCGTTCCATCTCTCTTGCTAATATTCGTTGTCAAGTGACAGAATTAAAATAAAAACAAAAAATAATTATAAAAACATGTTTAATGTCCAATCAGTAATTTCACGTTTCTAATTTCTTTTACAACAACTGCATCCAAAAATTCGTTTACATATCATCGGCAATATTATTAAACCGGTAGCAGCCAATATAATAGTGCAGGAAGATAACATTTTTGAAGACAAAATTCACGCCTAAAAGAGAAAAGAAATAAAACTTTACGATTTATACTCATAAAAAATAATAATTAACAATTACTACCAAAACTTGTGAATATATAAAAAGTTTAAACCAAAATCATTGGTAGCAACCGTTTTAGACAAATCAATCGTAAAATTGTATTTCTTTTCATTTCTGGTAGAAATTGTTAAAGAAAACCACAAAACGCCTGATTTATTTCAATAGCAAACATTTTACATGTGTTACCGTAAAGCGGTTCTACTTAAAATCAGGCGTTTTTAAAAAAATTTAACATATAGTGTAAATACCTGGGCAGCAGCTTGTTGAGCAGCTTGCATAGCAGCATTAACCGTAGCTTGTTGTTGACTTAGTGCAGCACAATTCTCAGCTACCACCGCCGCAGCCTCCTTTACTTCTTGCTGTAATTGCTCAACAACGGCTTGCTTTCCTGCTAATGCTGCTTCAGCTGCCTTCGCTGCTTGGAGAGCCTTTTCTGCTAGTTGAGTTTTTACCTATGAGATTTTAAAATTAATATTTTTATATGTTCATTTAAAGAACCACTAATACGACAGTAACAGTAATCCGTAGAGAAGTTAGGGATACGTTTAAATAAAAAAAAAGTTTTATAATTGCTTTGTGGTTTTTGATTTTTATTTAACCTTTCAACGCTTTTCCTATACACCAATATACGTAAATAGAAACACACATACTACGTTATGTTTCGTATTAAATTGCTATTAAAATTTAATTATTTTTATAATACAAAATATTTCTCTAACCATATGAGCAGCTTGGGCACCGGCTGCGTTCTGTGCAGCATGTGCAGCCTTGGCTTCAGCTGCAGCTTTCTGAGCTATACTTGTAGCACACTTTCCTTTGCAATTAGATTGACAATTAGCCTGTCTAACTTTAGCTTTCTGAAGTTCTAACTGCTGTTTCTCATCAGCGCTTCTTCTATGAGGCAATCCTTCCGCTGCAACTGCCACCAACAGAACACAAAATAACACAAATTTCATTTAGTACAATACAGATAGTAATTTTGATTGTATGTTGACAATGTTTTGCCTTTTTATACGCGGCAATAATAATATAACATTTAGTATAAGGTCAAATAGTAGAACTTTCATTTTCTTTTACATCAATGTCAAATGATATTCTGTCAGAATTTGAATCTTTCTATTGAAATCCTTAAAAATATACTTTTTTTACTCCTTTATCTTTTGTTAAATGGCCTCAGATGTCTAGTGAAGACAATTCTGCCAATGTCGAGTCTCAACAATATCCCAACAAGAAATACATTTTATGTTTGGTATAAAAATAGGTCTTCAAGAAAAAAAATTCTACATACATTAGTTTGAACTCGACGCTATGGAGACTTGAGTTATGAATATGTTATTTAAACTACTTTTTAAATAACTTTTATCCTGATCCCCTGGAATAGGTTGGAACACCAAGGCTAAAAAAGCAAAAGAACCATTTTGTACTGTCAAAATTGTAAAACATATATCAACAAAATTGATCTAAAAATTGGAAGAACAAATTATGTATTTAAATTTAACCGAAACATATGAACTTTAGAGGTAGATATTAGATTATATTTTAGATTTTAAAATATTATATAATTAGATCTGTAAAAGTAAATAAAAAGTAGGGAGATTGTCCCCGCGGTTAAACAGGGAGTCATAATTGAAAGCACCCTTGTCTAAAAATCTATCTATCAAGCCTAAAATAAACACTCCTGACTCTTCAAACCTACCTGATTTTTATTGATATCTATTTTAGGATACTTTGGTCGCTCTAAATTAATATACAATAATACCCCGCTTTACGCGACCCCGTTATGCGAGGTTTCACTATAACGCGAAATTCAAATTACGCGCTCAATTGCCCCGCATTACGCGAAAAAGTGCGTATAAACATAACGTAGTCATCAACTTCTCTATGGTCGCGGGAATTTAGTTTTTTCCGGAACGTATCCCTCGTGTAAAGCGGGGCATTACTTTTTTTGTTTATGTTTCAGTTCTACAAAGTTGAAAAATTTAAGTAAAGCAAATAATAAAGATGATTTGTATGTCGCTCTGTGCGCTGATTGCATCAGCCTCACTACTAGCATGTGTACCAGTCTGTTATAGACAATTCCAAGTAAATAAATTGCTAAAATGTTTAAAGAAATAAAATGTAATGGCGTACAAGTGTTAACGATTGCAGGAGGAAGAAATATTTAAGAAAGGAAAAAAAGGAAAGAAAAAACGTAGAAACAAAAAGTTTATTCCGAGACGATCATTGTAAATCTTTTTTCTATGGACGTCCTAACTCGTTCAAGGTTATAGGGAGACTGGTTGAATTCAATTATTGTTAGGTGAAATTTTTAATCTACCCACATTATTACCATTATTATAAATTTGATTATTCAACTGTTATGTTAATTGTTTTTGAAATAAATAATGTTTTAAGCTGTTTTTGTTGTATTATTTTGTCTGTAATAAAAGCGAGTATATTTTGAATATTATAGTAAAAATTGTAAACGTAAGTAATTTTATTATGTACATAGTTTATTGAAAATTTGAACTCGGGTTCTCACATTTGCAACTTCATTAATGACAGATGACATTTCAAACGTCAAATCACTAGATATTGGAATTAGCAAAATTTTTGGTTCTGTTATAAACGATTTTATGTTTAATTGATTAAAATAATAAATATAATGTTTAACTTTTTGTTTGCGGGTGAGTTTTATTAGTTTTTTAGCATTTTTGGAATTAAAACTACATATTTCATTTCGATCATAATTTTCCATTTTATCTTTATACTAACTTTTAGATTTAGCATTGAGTTTATTCTGTCCGTATTTTTGCTTATTTATCCTAGATACTACATTTTTTTTTACTTTAAAAAAATTTCTTATTATTATTTCCAGTTTCTATTACAATATATAGGCTAGATTTTTGGAGCAGATGCATAGAACTGAATTTAAAATGTTTGTATCTATTGTTTCAGATCCCATAATGTTTATTTGAACGGAATATAATCTAACCAATATTTTTATGATTTGCACATCGTTTTTGACTCTAGTAAGCGCGGCTGCGATCGCATTTTGGGTACCGTATCTAGTAACAAAAGTATGCTTTAAAAAACAAAATTGTCCATGTTCTAATGTGCCTTCATGTCCTGATTGTGAAGAATGTATGAATTTTCGATTATGATTTTTAAGTCTCTTTGTTAGAGATTCGTTTTTGATATTGTATCGGTTTCTTTTTGAGTCAAAATGATTTGTATGACCTTGACCACAGCGTTGATCGCTGCTGGTCTTATCGTTATAGGTCCGATCGCATGTGAAAGATTACTTATATGTGTAAGAAAGAAGAAATAAATAAATAGTAATTCTGTTTTAACTTTTTTTTTTATTTCTTAACCAATACAAAATTTTCGATTTCAAAGTCCAATATTCTATTCAAAAATTAATTTAAATATTTAATAATAACTAAACTTAATTAAGTATTAATTCTATTGAAAAAATGGAAAGAGTGTGGGTGGGATATCTTATTTCTAAATATATACAAATGTATAGAATTAAAGTATTTGTAAAAGAAAGACAATAACTAGTCAATTATACTGAATGCGTCATTTAGGTTTTGTGGACTAAACGCCATATTGGAATTCTTATAGTTGACATAAGAAGAAACACTAGATCCTGCTGTTTCAGAATCAGCGAAACCTTTAGCTCCGTTGTATTCATCTCCAGCGTAATTTGGTTGGTATTTCTGAATATATTTCGCCGGTGGTTCAGCATACTGTCCACCAACAATCATCGGATTATTAGTAGTTGGTTTAATAGGTTTCCGCGGTCTGTTTACATACATTGCATGCTCATACATTGGTGGTTTCTTCACTTCTTTCGCATAAGGTCTATGATTGTAAAATTTATTAAAAGCATCTTGTTCTTCATCGGCGTAATCATCAAAATGTTCATCTTTAAACGGTGGACTATTAAACGCCATAGGTTTAACTTTATTCACGTATTTTTGAGAATGAGCATGCGCATTATCGTTGTAAGAATACCGTTGATCTTTCTGCCATTGCTGTTGGTAATTTGGCTGATAATGGTTATTGAAGTGGTCGTAGCCCTTGTTATAAGTTGATGCAGCTGGTTGGTCATACGCATATCCAGGAGAAGAATACTCATTGCCTAAATTAGGTTTTAGAGAGGCTCCATAGGAATCTGTAGACGGTTCGTAATTATTATGCGGTTGGTAATCGTTGAAATCCATCGGAGGTTCTCCAAACCCAACAGGCTCCTGTGGAACATAAGAAGATTGGTATTTTTCCTGCTTAGGAGGGCCATAAATAGGCTTGCGTTTGGGAGGTTTAGGAGGCCCGTAAGTAGGTTTTTGTGGTCTCTTTTTTGTGTGTGAATTATATTTAGGCTTTACAGGCTTTCCTCTGTATTTCTTAATCGGTCGCCGTGATTTTGGTGGTCCATAACGCGGTCGTGGTGATGCGTGCCTCGGTTTTGATTTTATGTATTTCTGCCGGGATACTCTTTGATATATTACTTTTGGTGATGGCTGATACGAACTCTCTATTGGTAAGCTGTCGATTAATATAGTCTCCCTTTTGGCTATTTTCTTTCCTTTGTCTTGGGTTAATTGTTTCTTTTCTGTCTCGGATAAAACGCCGGATGCCGTGACAGCGATCTGGAATAAGGAAATGTATAATTTAGTTTTTACCTCACAGTTACACTTTTTTGTGATATCAGGCCAAGACATTAATTTTATATGTATTGATTAAAATATACCTATAATAAATATCTAGACGTAATTTGTACGAAATACCTATGAAATATTTTGAACTAAGTAAATAAATAAATTCGAATTTAACAATTATGTGTAATAATTGCTATCTAGCTTTCTTTTTTTTTAACGTAGGGTAGCTTCCTCTCTATTAATTTAACTCAATGGTAAACTACAATTAGTTTTTTTTATACCCGCATTAAAACGTGTTAAATGTCTTCAATAATTATTCGCGTGCATTGTGTTATTATGGTAAGTGAATTAGCGTGATAATAAACAGTTACAATTAGAAGAAACGTATGAATTTTATAAGACATTCCAATAGTTTTATAAAAAACTACTGCGCATGACATTTTTAAACCAACACTCGTTTTCGGTCAAAAGGGTAACGCTTAGAATTGAATTTACAATAAATGACGGTAGGAGAAAAAAATATATACCTGTGATCAGGTAGGAATAATTCCCCTGCTTATTTGATATATTTTGAAATATTGTGTTCTAAACTGGACCATAGGGGCTGCAAAGCTATCGAAACATCGGAATTAATTAATCAAAATAAGCCCAATATTAACTTTTTTTTATAAATTGTGATATTTTTATTAATTTTTATTTTGTACTAGATTTTACCCGCGGCTTCGCTCGCATTTAAGTCATTAAATAAGTATCAGAGATCATTTCAATAGAAATAAATCAATATGATTCCAAACATCTGAAACTATAGTCAGTTGAAAACTATAGTAAAAACTATTTTATTTTTATAAATAAAAAGTATCCTATGTTACTTACAGTACCTCCAAAAATATGTGTATAAAGTTTCATGATGATCGATTAAGTAGTTGTTGCGTGAAAACGTAACAAACAAATTCACATTCACATTTATAATATTAGTAGGGATTATAGTAACCAAGTATTTTTTATAGTTATTTTATCATCTCAATAATTAGATACTAGTTATCTGCGCTCATGGACTACACTCTTGCTTAATATCACCCTGTACACTCACCGAACTATTATAGTCATGTAAAAACGAAAAGAAAGGGAAAATATACCGCTATTACTATAATTATGAAGCTTTAATCTCTGTTTAACAAGGTGTTATTTCCACTATCCATGTTCGCATGTAAAAGTAATCTTGTAATAGGTATCGCGTTAACAAGAAACTATTATAACTCTTCCTTGAGAGAAGACATGTGAACCACGTTTCTTAAAACGTTTGTTTTGCTTTTTATTCACTTTTCTATTAATTAAATTGATAGTTATATCGTGTATCGAGGAAATTGTTGTACTATACAATCCCTACTAATATTATAAATGTGAATGTGAGTTTGTTTGTTACGTTTTCACGCAACAATTACCTAATCGATCATCGTGAAACTTTGTACACATATTTTTAGAGGTACTAGAAGTAACATAGGATACTTTTTATTATAGTTTCCAATTGACTAAAGTGTATAGTTTAAGCTGTTTGGAAATTTTTGAGGTTAGGAAACATCATTGTATGTAGTATTTTAAAAAATTGATAATCCCAGCCAAGCAAGAAAATATAGTTATCATATTGATTCATTTCTATGGAAATGATCTCTGATACTTATTTAATGACTTAAATGCGAGCGAAGCCGCGGGTAAAAGCTAGTAGTATATATACCTAGTTAGCTGTTATATAGATATCTGTCTCATCTCGCAGACGGATACTAACGTACCCAATCTAAATACGTCATTAAAGCAATCTGGCACGTGACTACACTCTGTTTTTTTTTTCATTTGTTTATTATTCAAATGTTTTTAGCTTTTTAAGGGAATTTAAGAGATATATTAAATACATGAACTTTAACAACGCTTACCAGATGCATATCTATCTACGAACCAAACTAGTAGAAGAGACTAGTTTAACAAGACCCACGCTTCCCATCATGCTTGACTACTTCCAAGCTAATAAGACGTGAATTCACTACCAAATAATAATAATAATACATTCTTTATTGAACAAAATCACAAAAGGCGAACTTAATGCTTTTAGGCATTTGCTGTCAGTTAACCTTTAGGAGATAGTGCAGAAAAATAACATAAATACACAAATAAGTTAAAAGTATATAATTTAATTGGTTTTAAGTTTTCGTATATGGGTTATTAATTTGTTTTTATTGTAATTTAGTATGCGAGTTCATTGCATCTCTTCTTCTTCTTCTTTTATTAATGTCTTCAAATTACTAATGAAGACAAACAGCCAATGTAACGTATTCAGGCAACAATAAAAATAAACAGCCCAATAAGAAATTATAAAATTTTAATTCTTGCTCCGTTCACATATGTCGCCTGTCGGGTCCGGATTTTAATCGGGTGTTCCAGTGGCAAAGTATTTTATATAAAGCTATTCACACTTGTCCGACACCGATTTTGTGTCGGCGCCGACATACACGTAAACTCTCATGTCAAAAAAAAAAACTCATACAATCCATTGCATCTCAATACAACATATATCTTAAGTATTCTGCATTATATATTAAAACTAGCTTTTACCCGCGGCTTCGCTCGCATTTAAGTCATTAAATAAGCATCAGATATCATTTCAATAGAACTATACTCAATATTTTACTCTAGTCAATTGGAAACTATAGTAAAAAAATATTATTATTATTTTAAATAAAAAGTGTCCTATGTTACTTCTAGTACCTCCAAAAATATGTGTACAAAGTTTCATGATGATCGGTTAAGTAGTTGTTGCGTGAAAACGTAACAAACAAACTCACATTCACATTTATAATATTAGTAGGGAATAAAAAAAAGTCAGTCACTTATGTCATGGACGGGAAGAAAGGCATTATTTAGTCTTTTTTAACAAGACACTAGGTTTTGTCATGAATCAATGCGACTTTACAATGCTACCATTCTATTGTCTGACTTCCTTTCCGCTATGCCGGCGATTAAAACTTATATAATTGCATGTGAATAGTGAGAAAGTGTATTAGCAGTTATGTATGTACATACAGTCCTCGTACTTACGGCATGTTAGGTTCTCGAAATCAAAACGACGTAAGTCGAGACATATCAGATTACGAAAGCGTTATACCAATACTTCTTCCCAATAATTTCATATATATTTTTAACATACGTTCTGATGGAATTGGTCAACATATTTATTATAAATCTATTATAGGTATATAAATTTATACAGAATTTTACACTTAAACGTTAAATTAAAGGAATTTATAAAGAAAAACAAATTTAAAAACAAATGAAAATATATAAATATCCTATTCTTAGATAATTGCGCAAGTCTCACCGAGAGGTCGCTGGCATCGGGACGAAATTAGGTGGTCAACTACTATTTCTAATTTACGCGATTAATTTTTTGTTTAATATTATTCTGTAATTTGAAACTTAATTCTTTAAATTTTTAAAGTTTTCTTGTAATATAGCGAACCATTGTCTGTCTGTCTACACCTAACTAGGTGAAAATAAAAAAATAAATAAAATAAAATAAAACAATCACTAGAAAATAAGAAAGGAAAAGGTCATTGACCTGTTTTACCGCAGAAAACTATTAACCTAGGCATTTCTAGTTGTGGTCTAAACATAGCAATTTTGATTTTCTATTAGATTCTTTGCATTAACCCTGAATCAGAACACTTTGTGAAAGAAATTCTGCGGCTTACCAAGTGACTGAAAATTAAAAAAATAAAGATTGTTATACAATATATTATACTAAAACCTAAATTACATAATCTGCTTCTCATACAGATAGCATTTTCCATGAAAATTAGTTGTCTGAAAAAAATTACTTTTAGTGATAAGACTGCCAATTGTATTGTGTTAAGTTTATTATGAAATTACTGTAGTAATTTTACTTAAGAACCTGCGTAACTAGGTACTTAGTTACCGATATAAGATTGTACAACTTTAACAATAATTTTAAGAGTAGTCAATAAACGGATGTTTATAATAATCGTGTTTTTTTAAATTTGAATTATTAGAAGGGATATTTTGTTAGATGCATCATAATTATTCTTTACATTAATTTTTAAAACTTAGCACTGTCTTCAATTGTCTTGACCATTCTGTCCTATTCTATAATTAAAATTTCATTCGGTTTGTAATAGTAGAGGTGCTTTTTATAATATACTAGCTTCTACCCGCGACTTCGCTCGCATTTAAGTCATTAAATAAGTATCAGAGATCATTTCAATAGAAATGAATTAATATGATTCCAAACAGCTGAAACTAAAGTCAGTAGTAAAAAATAATTTATTTTTTTAATAAATAGTATCCTATGTTACTTCTAGTACCTACCTCCAAAAATATGTGTACAAAGTTTCATGATGATCGGTTAAGTAGTTGTTGAGTGAAAACGTAACAAACAAACTCACATTTATAATATTAGTAGAGATTGTCTTAATGTATTTTTGTAGGTAGGCTTAATAAATAAATTAGTATGGACTAAACTCGTAAAACGTAACGAGAGGGGTGAAGGTGTATACCAGGGGTAGCCAAGTTCCTTGACAGTGTGAGTCACTTTTTGACTTTTCGGGACCGGAATTAAATACGTATTTAAATGGTATACAAAAAAGGTATTAAAAAAACGTTGCACTTAGTCTTTCATATTTGTTGTCAGCAATTTAAAATACATTTTGAAACACATATAGATCGATAATAATTTTTAGAAATATAATAGCACAAAAATGAAATTCTTGATGGAACTCGGGTACATTTATCAAGAGCCACAAATAATCCTTCAAAGAGCCGCATGTGACTCGCGAGCCCCTGGTCTATAGCTAACCCATCATGTCTGTGTATCGTAAACTAGAGTCCAGTTTAACAGCAGAACAATAACTAAAGTGTCACGTATCGATTGATCCGAATAATGAATAATAAACGTACATTAACAAGCAGCCGAAGCAATCATCGTGAAATTGTTTGCTATTTCTTTTCACTTATCGAAAGTGAAGCGGCTCGTATTCGACTACAAATGTCATTTTTACACGTGCGTTTTTATTTACTTTGTAATTGGTACGAGAGGTTTATTCTGTGGGCTTATCACGAATTTTAGTCTGGCTTTCGAACCGGGTTCGCTTCAAGCGATTTGTATGGAAATTTGAGCAGGGCCACCGCGTGCGGATTTGGAACTACAATATTTTAGATACTTTTTGTTAATTTTCGAACGTCTCGATCTTTCGTTTATTTGATAGATTGCTGGTGCTCGTTAGTCGTTAGTAAAAATTCATGATCCCGATTGCTAACGGATCCGTTTTACTTGTGACAGCTCGATTCGAAAGCCAGACTAAATTCGTGATAAGCCCACTGATCTTGAGATTAAACGCGTCTTAATATCGGCATGCATTTATTTCGAATATAGATCTATAATTCCACCAGAATCACATCTATGTCTTATTATCCCCTATCTTATTCTTCTTTTATTAATGTCAATTCTGCCAATATCGAGTATCCCTCTAATAATCACCTATAAAACCCGTTCGTTGTATATATGTCATTTGAAGCGAGCTATGAAAATAGGTGGTTAAAGTAGAGTTTGAGCTTGGCTTACTGTTGGCTTACTAGAAGGATTTTGACTGAATTTAATGTTGTATAGGTACCTATATACTTTTATATAGATTGTTATTTACTTTATTGTTTTGTAAATTATTTCATGTAGTGGCTATGATTGACGAGTTTCTGGTTTTATTCTCGTCATACGCCTTTCCGAAGTCACGATAGACTCTAACGATGAGCAAGCGCACGCCTTTAGTGCCTATGCTAATAAACTACATATTTTCATTTCATTTTTTTCAAGTTCTTTATTTACTCTTTTCTGATTGACTAATTTGTTTAAACAATAATAATAATATTTATTGCACAAAATATTGTACCATACATAGCTTAATCTAACAGACAGACAGCTAACCTTTGTCAGTGTGAGCGGTGACATACACAATGCCATCAGTGTTTAAAATTAAACAGTTTTTTAATTAAAACCTTATTGTGAGAAGTTCATTGATCCTTTCGCACGATGTTATTTAAATATTTCTACTATTTAAAATATTAAACTGTATTATTCTTAATCAGATCAGTGTTATCATAACATTGTAGTTTTATCTGCGTTAAGTTAGCATTGTGCTGTGGTGGTTGATTTAGGGATGCCTCAGACGCCAATATAAAGTGGGATAGCGTTAATTCCATATATCGGGTTATTCAATCGAATGATTTTGGAGCCAAAAATACTGCATTAAGCAATTTTAATGAAATAATATAAATCTGTGACGGTCGATTCTACAAGCCGAAAATACTTATTTAAGAAGATTTGAGATTTTGACGTTTAGTCTGTCAGTGTCATCTTTCTTGTTTCTTCTGATCTTTTGATTGCCACAATGCATTGTGATAATTATATGTTTAATCCATTTTAATCAGCAATATTATTTCATATATGTTTCTCTAAAAATCGAAGTACGCATTTTTTTAAATAAAATTATACATTATATCGCAGACTAGATATTGATGTCCTCTATAAAACTGTAGTACATCACTTTGCTCTATTGTCAATAATTTCGGCAGCGTACGCAATATAATGCTTCTTTTTTCACAATTTGGGTTACATTATTGAAATTTTCATATGGATCCCAAACGTTTTGGAAAATATTATATAGTCTATGTTCATCAGGGATGATGTAGGATTTTAATAGTAAAAGAATTTTTCCAATCGGTCCAGTAGTTTCTGAGCCTATTCAATACATACAAACAATCAAATGTTTTCTCTTTATTATATTAGTATAGATTAGTATAGATAAAATTATAATTAAAAATATTCTATGAGTCAAAGGTAAAGTAATCAATTTTAACTAATATATTTATTATTAAAGTAAAATAACAGTATGCTTTTCAATGGCCCCACATTAGACAATGCCTGTCACGTGGACCCAGGTACATATGCATATACAAAAGTGGGATCTTTCCTAGACCTCCTAGATTAAGGCCTTTAAAATCCGTACTTTGTCTATCCCAATTAGACACGGATATGACTTTAACGGGCGTATGTCACTCTCTATATAAAAACCGTAAACGTGGCCTACGACCTTGTCGACTCATCATTTTCTACGAAACAACACTCATGCGCATATAAGAGCTAGAATTGTTTAACAGTTTTAAATGTACGGTACTTGGCATACGTCCTTCAAAACTGGACAGTTTTATAACCTTTCTTAAGGCTCTTCTATATGGTTAGTTTTATTTACATATTAGAATGTATTATATACTAGCTTTTACCCGCGACTTCGCTCGCGTTTAAGTCTTTAAATAAGTATCAGAGATCATACTAATTATAGTCAATTGGAAACTATAGTAAAAATTAATTATTATTTTTTAAATAAAAAGTATCCTATGTTGCTTCTAGTACCTCCAAAAGTATGAGTACAAAGTTTCATGATGATCGGTTAAGTAGTTGTTGCGTGAAAACGTAACAAACAAACTCACATTCACATTTATAATATTAGTAGGGATATATAAATTTGACCAGAAATGAAAGCAAAAACGTTATCTAGTTTTTTTTTTAAATAATAGGTCGGTCAAAAAGTCTATATGGTTGTTTCATCAAATTAAATATCACTTTTTTATGTCCAAACTGAATTTCTCCCAAAACTGCACGGATTTTCTGGCTCAATATAATATTATTTTTTATATCAAATCCTATGAGATTGTGATTTTTTATTATTTGACAGTGGTGTTAATATTTAAGTTATTGACGAACAAGATCTAACAAATTTAAAATGTTTTATACGGTTTACTATTGTTTTATTCCAATGTTTGCAGTAACGACCATGGCGGCAAAATATTCGAAAATAAATCTTTATGAATATGCCTTTACTTTCTCACATGAACACAAGTCTGTAACAGGTTATAAATTCAATGAAAGTAAACGTGATTTTCAAAACTACCTACCTATTGTAGAAGTAACCAATTGTAATTTTGGTTATTATTTTTTCAAAGCATAATCGTAAATTAACTAGAACCTACTTAACCATTCTCACATGTTTTTATTTTAAACTAATCATAATAATTAAAATTATAACTTTCTACAATTAGCGATAATTAAGCGTGACACGTAGACAGCTGTATTTTTTATACAAGAAAAAAACGCATTTTAAAAATAGAACAACATCACTGCAGTATGTACCACGTGATTTAAATCAGAATTATTACTAACCTCCATTTTTCGAAAGCTTTGCAGCTATATTTGAAGATTGGGTGCAAACCTTTCGAAATAACGATTTAAAAAAGGCTCTTGAACAACATTTATAATTTATAATATAATATAGAAACAAAAATTCTTACTTAAGTCAAGTAAAAATATAAAATAAAAGAATTGAATTTAAAAAAAAACGAAAACTTTTTAAGTCGTAAATAAAAAATACTTAATAAAAATAAATAATTTCTTTTTTAATGAGAGATACATGTAAGTAAGTACATATGACGATTCTGCTGTGGATTTCCCCTTACAGTTAAGTCGTTTTAACCTCAATTTTCGTGAGGAATTTTGTGACACGCAGAAAATGAAAGTATTTTTTTATAGTGAAATTTCTTAAAGGATTAAAACTCACATTAAGATAAGCAAACATGGCGCTCAGGATTCGTTTGACAACAAATATCTTTAAGGCTTTATACATTATAGTAATAGATCATTATATTTCATATCATATTTTAAGCATCTATATGCGTAACCATGCTTTATCTATATATATAAAAATCAATGGCACTTTTCGTTGTAATTTTATAACTCAAGAACGGGCTCATCTATCCAAACCAAATGTTTAGGCTTTGTTCGGACTATTTAGTAGATGGTTTATGTGAAGTTTATGTGAAGTACAAAATCGGTAGAGCGGTTCTTCATTTATCACAATTTTTGTAACAAATTAATTCAATAAATGGCGGATTGTGCTGTCAAATTGAAACTATTTTCAGTGTTGACAGTAATCCAATTATTTTTTTTTAATATTTCACTTTATACGTAGCGAAGTACGTACCGGACCGCTAGTTAAATATAAAATATTAACACTAATTAATACATTTTGAATAAATAAAATAAATAAATCCTTTATTGCATAAAAAATTGCATGTAGCGGAGTTTAATGCCGTCGGTATTATCTACCTGCTAACCCTTGTGTAAAAAAAATAATACCTAACTAAATCTACACAATACATACATACATATGATACATATCTATTTGAGTGCTTTGGGTTTTTGATAAATGAATTGAAAATTGCTATGAGAAATTGAGAAATAAATTTTTTTATTCATAAAATTACAAATATATAAATAATCACCAACTGAACACCAAACCCTGACTGACACAATCGTCGCTAAATCGACGAGCCGCAATTTTGCGACGCTATAGCGACGATTCGCACTCCAACGCGACGGTTAAATAAAAATTTACTTGAATACTTGTAAAGAAAACACCTTCATTTGTTTATAGAATATTCGAGAGACTAAAAATTTATTAGCAATAAGAACTTTAAAAACAAAAAAACTACACTCCAGTCCCTACACCAGCCATTCTCAAAGTGTGTTCCGCGGAACCCTAGGGCTAAAATACTGAAAAAAATACCTACCAAAGGGAGATTATAAGGTTGCATCTAAATATTCCAACTAAATATTACGTAATTATTCATAAATAAATATAAATCAGTTTTTTATAATTATATTAAGGCTTTTTCCTTCGCCAAAAAAGTTTGAGAACCGCTGCCCTACACTATGTCCAGAGAAATTTGTAATAATAACCCCTAACAGGGAGTTGGGTGGATAAATAATTAATTGCTTTAACATCCTTGTATTTATAATGTGACGTGAAATTAAAATATATGAATTTCAATTGTTTTTTTTTATTATTAGAAACGTTATAAGATTGTGTTGTCTTTATTCTGTGGGCTTATCACAAATTTTAGTCTGGCTTTCGAACCGAGTTCGCTTCAAGCGATTTGTATGGAAATTTGAGCAGCGCCACCGCGTGCGGATTTGGAACTACAATATTTTGGATACTTTTTGTTAATTTTCGCACGTCTCGATCTTTCGTCCATTTGATAGATTGCTGGTGCTCGTTAGTCGTTAGTAAAAATTCATGATCCCGATTGCTAACGGATCCGTTTTACTTGTGACAGCTCGATTCGAAAGCCAGACTAAATTCGTGATAAGCCCACAGATTGGTCGATCCTGATTGGTCGATCCTGATTGGTCAACTCATATGTAAAATAGAAGCATAATTTAATGTCTTTATAAATCATAAAAATTATTTAACAACAGTCACGGTAATATACTATGTTATAAATTATCTTCACTTGCCTTTAAAGTAGGGCAAAAGTTTTTGTGATTTACAAGGGTTATAACAGCCCCTTAAAATCAATTTAATTGTAATCAATATCATGAATCGAAGCTGTAATAATAATGTAAATAATAATGCTATAATCGTTAAATAATGCTCGCGAGTAATGCAAGTGGTAAAACAATAAAACGATTATATAGGTATTATTTTAAATCATAAAACAAAACATGTATAATAACAATTGCAATTAATATAATAACAATAATAAATAACAATAACATTTGAGAAGAAATTCAATTGAAGTTTTGGAGTTTAGACAAATAATAACTCATGTACTTAATAAATCCCAGTAAATAAATAAATAAATAAAATAAAAGTACACTCACCGTAAAAATTGCCAAATAGCCAAGGTCATTTAACTTCATTTTAGCACAACTATAGTCACTGGTATCACTGAAGGGTCAATTTCGTTTGCCTACATTTAAAACTAACGTTTAAATGTAGGTGGTTCTGTAGACGTGCACACCGCATGAAAGTTCGCCGCTTTGTGGATGCGTGTGCGCACCCAATACCTGCGATGAAGCCGACTGTAACATAGGAACTATTGTGAGCTGATCAATTTACGATTTATTTTAAAATAATTTGCCCTTTATTAATCTGAAAATATTTATTTCAGTTGCTACACTTTTGACATACTATTATATATTAATATCCTATGTATATGATATGACATTTAAGGCTTAACCGGCTAAATATAATATGTACCTACGAGGTTTAATTAATTATTATATAATACAGCCAGTCCTCGACTTACGTCGTTTCGATTTACACCATTTCGAGATACGTCAAACAATTTTTTTGACACTATTCCTCAAATATACGTCAATTGTTTCGATTTCCGGCATAGGAGATATCACTTGTCGCGAAGTTTTGTTCCTTCAAACACGACTTCGTTATCGCAACCATTGGATCTAGTAGTTATTGCGTCTTTTAAGGCCTATTCTATCTTTGAACCTAACCCTTGGGTTTTACATGTAAAGTGTAAACATATGTCTCGACTTACGTCGTTTCGATTTAGAGAACCTAACATGCCGTAAATACGAGGACTGTCTGAATTATAATAATAACAATAATACCATGTATATATTTAAAAATAATAATAATAATACAATCTTTTAAAATTAGTCCGTAACCTACAACATTAATATATACGTTTTAACTCTACATAGATATCATTATACAGATTTTGATTTAGTTATCTCGTCTCAATAGGAGAGATGCGGAGCTCTCACATCTCATATATTTTCTTGTTTATCAGTTAGGTGTTTAATTAAATATAATTAAAAATATAAATACAATTGTGTCGTAAATAAATGATGTAATTATTTATTGAAATAACTTTAATATATGTTATATTTTATTGTGAACATTTTTATGTTGAAATAAAAATTCAACAACCCAACAGTAATTACACCTGAAGGTTATTTTTGTTTAAAGGTCAAGATTATAAAAATAACAATTGAATTTAAATTTGAAACGAAAACGTGAAATTCCTTGGACTTAACTTTTGGAATAATAATAATACATAATAATAATTCTTTATTGCGCTTCAAAAATATGGCACAATGGCGAGCTTAATGCCATTTGGAATTCTCTACCAGCTAACCATTAGGAAAGGAATGCGGCGAATGAGGCGCAAATGTAATTAATAATAATAAAAATAAAGTACATATTAGCTGGTTACATACACATAAATACATACAATATCGATATATACTTATATAAAATAAATTAGATGATTCATGCACTATTATTCTGCATGGAATAAATACAACATTATTTTTAAATATTAATTTCATAATAAAAGCATTTAATTATTTAAAAAAATATTTCTTTACTAGATACAACTATATCCGACTATGCAATAATGAAAATAAGCGTTGTAGTGCCATCTAGTTGTGAGTAGTGGAGTTCCACTCAAAGCTATGATAGAACAACCAACTTTAGTTTCGCATTTTTTATACAGATGACGCTGTATTCGTTTTAACCATTTCATCTTTACTATTTTTAACAATTAAAAGACATTATTGTCTTCATATTATGCTGTAATACCGTTTTATGAGGTATAGCAAAACGCTGCTTTCTAAGTTCTTTTACGATGTGTTACAAATCCATTAGGTAAGGATTTGTGAAAATCTACATAAAGATTAATATGTAGCGTTGGAATATAAATGAATAAAAAACTAAACATCAGTGGCATGAAAAATTTATTTAAATCTTTATTACATTATTTATATTTATACTAAAATAAATACAGAAATTATTCAGATATCTATATCTTAATTAATATGTCCATTTTAAATAATGAATAATAATAATAATAATAATAATAATAAGCATTTAAAAACTAATTATTTATTTACAAATTTTAATTTAAATAAATTAGAGCAATTGGTAATTTATATATTATAAAAATTGGTGTTCATACATTTCTTTTATTTTTTCTTTTATTTCACACTAATAAATATAAATAATCACATAGAAAAAGGAAAATTCTTAGAAATACTTAATGCGTTTTAAAGATAAAAAACATGTTTATTGCGAATATACAATTTCATTATTTAAATATATTAAAAATTGTATAAATTTAAGGGGTACATTAGTGAAAACGGAATTATATGAAATCTATGCTTTATGAAGATAATAATGCCTCAGTTCCCAAGAAAAGAAGCTAACTCGACAGGCAAGGAAGCGCATCCCTTACAAGTGCCGAGTTAACTTCTTCGAGAGCCATTAAAAAAGTAATAAATAATAATATTAATATAACAATATTTTACAGAAATTGTTTTTTTTTTAAATTGTGTTTATTTATTTTGGTATTTTTTACAATAGAAGACAATTTTGTTCATAACCTAAATTCTTATTCACTAAAAGGAGAATTTGTGTGGAAGTAACGTGATTGATATTTTAAAAATTTACTACAATATACTTTTACGTCCTTTACACAATAATTATACTACAATTTTAGAGTAATATCCATTTAAAAATTTCAATATAAAAAAGCTTTAGGGTCAAGTGTACAAGTGAATGTTGAATGACAATGCCCCTATACAGCAGCTATTCTTCTATACCATAGTAGATTTATTATTAGAGATGTTCCGACTAGTCGGCCACTAGTCGGTAAAGCCGACTATCCGGCCACTATCGTAGATGGCTTGTTACTTTGTGTCTATTTCTCAATAAAATGTATGTGTTACTTCCTTGCAAAGAAAACATATTGATGACATTTATCAAACAAAATTAGTATCTTAATTAAAAAACAAATCAACATAATATTTAATGTCATAAATTGCAATACTGTGTGATGATATTTGAGACTATCGTCAAACTAGTGAGCTGTAAAACTCAAAAAACTTTCTTTGTTATTTATATTTGTCCACATGTCAGTAGTGACTGAAATTGCAGCGAATCAGCTGTAAACGAAGCGTCACGGGAATCCCCTAAACCGTAATCGGCTTGGCCGATTAGTCGGCCGACTAGTCGGCTTATTTACAACCGACTAATCGGCTAGTCGGCTAGTCGGCCAAAGTCATAATCGGCACATCTCTATTTATTATATATTATTATGAGATTAGTATGTAAGTGGACAATGCCAGTATACAGCAGCTAAATCAAATTGAGAATAATTTATTTCATTTATATTTGTATATGCATTGACAAGTAAAAGCGCTCTATTGGAGCCCAATTACTAAAAGCAAATAAATAAAAAAGGGGTAGAACCTAACCGTATCTAAATACATATATATCCTTTGTCACAATAAAAGTCACTTTCAACATTTGAAATCAGAATAGATGTGTCAAATTTAAATAATTTGAAAAAAGAATTGCAATTCTATTTTTAATTTTAGGAGTAGTCTATGTCACTTAGCTCTAAGTAAATAAATTTGACTTTTTTGTAATCATTTTATACGACATATACAGGAAAGGAACGTACGATATTTATAAAACATAAGTTGACTCTATCCATCGTACATAATATCAGATGCGGTAGAAAGAGATATATCGCAGATTGTCCACTCCATAGTCGAGTACTAAACAAGGTAGGTGAATGACCCTTTGCATCGCTTTATTTCTTTATTTAAATTATTTTTTGTCTAATGTTTTCTTGTTTTATTTTCCAGTTTAATATAAAATGCTAACAGTTGATTGAGAAGAAATTGATTCTTTGATTATTTCAGCTTTAATTTTTATATACACATATAATAGGTGTGATTGCTGCCTACCTCAAAATGTAATTTAGGACGTAATAGTATAAAGTAATAAATTAAATAGTATTTTCTTTCTTTCTGAAATACTTCTTACCCCCAACGCAGCCTTCACTGTAGCACAAAACAAGAAATAACAAAGTTAGAATTTTTTTCATTTTCAATACGGATGAGTTTTTATAAAAGCTGATAAAAGCTCTACGAAATGTCATTTTAATTATTTTCATTTATGTTAAGAAAAAGACAATACAGGTATATACATATATTTTTATAGGCATTGTATGTGATCGCTCTTCCTTTTTTTTACTAATTAATTCAATTACAGTAACCCTTATTATGCCGGCTTGATAAGGCCCTTATTGACTTCCAAGATAATCAGTGGGCTTATCACGAATTTAGTCTGGCTTTCGAATCGAGCTGTAAGTAAAACGGATCCGTTAGCAATTGGGATCATGAATTTTCACTAACGACTAACGAGCACCAGCAATCTATCAAATGAACGAAAGATCGAGACGTCCGAAAATTAACAAAAAGTATCTAAAATATTGTAGTTCCAAATCCGCACGCGGTGGCGCTGCTCAAATTTCCATACAAATCGCTTGAAGCGAACTCGGTTCGAAAGCCAGACTAAAATTCGTGATAAGCGCACTGTAGTCAAATATGCAATTTAGTATGAGTTACTGCGTTATATATTGAGTACATTATTAAAATAATTATGGACATTTTATTAAGTCTAAGGCAGACATTTGAAACACTGTGTATTTACAAATTTTGTGCTACAAATGGATGTTAGACTGGCGGTGTGTAGTGCCCTATTAAATGTATATAATACTTGATATGTGATATAATATGTATATAAAGATATGAGTGCTTGTGATATGTCCCACAAAAATGTATCAGTTACATATGCCAGAATTGTTAAACAGTGAAATATATAAAATTGTGTTCTCTGACAAAGACGAGAAAACAAGCTATTACTTTCTAAGCTTATAAAAGGCCACTCCTAACAGCAGAAGCATATTTACAATTTCCACTAGATGCTCGCGTCATCAAAAAATAATAATTAAATAAATCGACCAACACGAGTACGTATATAAATTCATAATATTTGGATAAAAACATCTCCGACTCTTACAATATAATATCTTACAAAGACGATATGGAAAGACCCTGTTTTAGTCTGACAAGACCTCTACTACACACTGAATGTTACATATAGTAGCTCCATACAGCCAAACGGCGAGGTATAACCTAGGATATCAGAATTAGGAAAATAAAAATTGGTAACAAGATCGCTAATATAAAATCACGAACATAAATTCACATTGCACAATAAATAAATTAAAATTAAGACATTTAAGGCTCTACAGTGCTCCTCGGACATTGCACCATGCGCTGGACCATGATTGGGCAGTCCATGAAGCAAGAAAGGCGGTGCCATCCGTTGTTACTGCGTAGCTTCAGCAGTGTGATGATACGCGTGCGTCGGATGATAGCGCCATACCTGAGGAGGAGAATACTCGACGGGAGCCTCCTGGGCAGCACCACCAGCGCCCCACATGAGCACAGTTTGTCGCGGAGCTTCAGTCGGCTGCTGAAGCCTCTCATGTTCCGCTGAGCCGCTCGAACCGGCAGGACTGGGACCAGCGACTACGCCAGGCGATCTGCGCTCCGGTCCTCCCATATACCGAGTGGTATCCACGTATGTGTACTCTCTGGACGGAGGTCTGTGATATGTTGGAGCCACCTCATAGCCGGGAGGAGGTGGTGCCGGTTCGAGGAAACCGTTCGGCGCGTACGGAGCGTAGTGGTATGCACCCAGTGGTTTATATTGGTGGAATAGATTATCGGCAGCTAGAAACCGATCATCTAGTGGTGGTGGCGCATAATGGAGAGTCGGGGCTGCTGGATATTCCCCATAAGGAGCAGCGTAAGCTCCATTTAAGTTAGTGTAAGCGGCGGCGACTGCATCAGCCGCGAGATATTCGACCGGAGGTGGAGCGGGTGTAGAAGGGACTCTTCGTTTATTCCGACAAGTCGATAGGAAATCTCGTAATTGAGTTTTGTATCTCCTGGCTGCTCGTGGTGGTGTTGCTGTCACGTTCGTCTCGCAGGTGGACAGTTGTTCGTTTTCGGAGAAGTATAAACTCGTAAGCCCTGTGTCGAGGTAACTAACTTTGAAGTCCATTGTTCTTTTTCCTAGAAGATCACGGCCTTCCTCTTCCCTGAAAATACCACAGAAGATTATGAGTAAAATTTAAATGTATGTAATGCCTATAAAGATATATTACACTTACATAAGTGGTCTATGTGTGCTAATAACGAAATCCGGTTTTGAGTTCTTGTAAACAAGTCTGGAAGAAGTTTGCAACCATTGCCACTGACCATCTTTTGTTTGGAAGCGGTAAGCTATCATACCGGAAGCCCCTGTTTTTAATACTGAAAATACGACATATAATTAGTAAAAACAAAATATAAAACTAATAATAATAATTGGTGCTGAAATAACTTACATTCCTGATGAGCACTTGCAACATATGCTAAGTCATCGTAATGCACTAAATCATACCCGCCCATATTTGCTAATTCTGCATCCGTGTAACCAAGAAGCATTTTACCCCTGCAATTAGATAATTTAAAATTATTCCTAATTATTGCAATGTTATAAGTTAAAAATTAAACACACAAAAACACACCTTTGGTCCATGGAAACGAGAGCTAAATCTAACTTATGTTTGCTCTTAAACATTACTTCTTTCTGTGGTATTTCAAGTAAACTTGGTGGTCCAAACGGCGCACAAATTGCAAACAACGCTAACGGAGGTTCCTCTGTTTTCTTATTCTGACCATGTAATACCTTTACTCTACCCCTTATATCTAACCTCTGTAACAATATATATGTTATTTTATTACCATTCTTACCCTTATGCAATTAGTATTCAAGCAACTGCTTTCAGGGTAGGCTTTGAGGACGTTTCTAATCTACCCTGAGCGATCCTATCTAATTATGGAAGGTCTTTTTAAGGCGCTCCTTCCCTATTCTGCCCTTTACTTTCTTACAATAAATCTATTACATTAGTCCCCTCTCATCCATCATTTCCAAATGACAGAACCAACTTAATATACTTCTTATATGCTTTAACAAAATAATTTACCAAAAAACCGGAAGTATTATCCAAAAGGCACCTAAATCTAACAGTAAAACTTCTTTCCAGAAGATGAGCCCGTTCTGGCCTCAGCACATCTTGCAAGGTCATATTACTAGCTTCTGGTGGAAGAAACGAATTCCATAGTAGTTGCCTCTGAAGCTCTTCCCGGTCTTCTGAATGTACCAGCTCATACACCGATTGGTGAACTATGTCCGACTAAAAAGGAATAAAATTGTTTATTAGTATAGATATAATTAACTCGTAATCAAGATTCACTAATAAATTATCAAATAATTAAAATTTTGTTTATATAACTGTTCTATAATAAGTCAAAGCTCGGAATAGAAAAATGCAAGTCACTGAAGAACTATAAATCAATACCGATAACAAAACTCAAAGCTTAACCATTATTGTTCACCTGTATTTTATTAAGCATTTCAATTGAAAGGGGCGGTTGACTGTATTGATGTTTTAAGAGAAATTACGGTCTAAAATAGCTTCATTTATTATTACACTAATGCATGTAAATGGCGTAAATAATGCGTCTACAGGCAGATGATGCAAACACGGACTTGATTGATAAATCAATGGAGTATCGCAGGGTATTACTTTCGCTCTCGACTTTTTCTCCCAAATATTTTTCTATATAATTCTCATGTCTACTTCATTGTTACAGAATAACAAGATGAGTGTGTTTTGTTAATTTGGGTGGAGCGCATTTGTCTCCTCAACATCTATCTGTCTGGTCAAGTACCACATTCGAGCTTAACATCAGATGGAGTGTGGTCATAATAATAGAGAAAAAATAATACAGAGTTAGCGAGTGAGGAGATTGCAGCCTCATCGCTAAGAAGCGATCCCTTCCAGGCAACCAACTTTGAAAGAGAAATGCAGAAGACAAATAACGGGAGTTATAAATAGATACAAATATCTATCATCATCTCTTTTTCAAGTATAACTCTTACACCTTCGACACATTTTACAAGTCTAAAAACTGAACTGGTTTCGATTGGATCCAAGTCAATGGTTACTTTAAAGGTAAAAATGTACATGGATGAAAAATTTGGGGTGTACTGGTAAAATTTCACCCCAACCGGTGCTAGGTCCACGGTGTTACTGTGGGGAGCATTGCCTTAAATACAATGTCAGTCGAATGATTTGTTATATAATTGGTTTGGCATACAATTTTTGGTTAGGGGAGCGGCTGCTATGGTTAATGCCGTACGGTTTGTTGATAGGTAAATGTATCTCTACTATTTATGTGGTTTTATATTAATTATTTATTTGTCTATTATTTCTTTTGCACGTGTTTGCTTTCTACTGCTTTTCCATTATTATTTTGTACCTGGGGGCACTCAGGCGCACTTCGGACGAAAATATGGACGTTTCCTACTCAGGAACACTTACGTAATCATTCACGAAATTACGGATTTGACAGCGACGTCACGACGGATAGGCCACACAATGCTTATTTTACGAATATTTGACAGGACTTTTTACGGGCTTATATGTCAAAATTCACGTAAGCTACAGAGGTGACGGCCGTATCACGAAACTTCGGATATGCCTGAGTAGCCCCCCTGAACCGATACAAGAACCAGTCCTCTAAAATGACATTAACTCTTGAATATGATATGGAAAGAATATGGTTAAAGTTAGTTCTAGATTTAAGATTATAAGAAACTTAGACGGGGGTAGCGTTAAGTTATTAACCTGATAAGTGAAGTTTTTTAATAAAAATAATTGGTTATTTCAATTATAACTTTTACTATATTCATATTAAACGCTAAATAGTCCTATAATAAAATTTTATTCATGCGCTTGTTAAAAACAAAAAAGCGACCAATAAAAAATCGTGTAAACGTAACGTATGGCCAACCTTTAATAAAAGTTGTACGCGTATTTGGGGTAACTAAAATTGGGGGCTTATTTCACCTTTGATACTAATATTTCACAGCCTTTATTATACTAATGTAAAAAAATTCTTAATGAGCGGATTTAATATAACGCTGCGAGGTTTTATTCGTTTCTATTTAGCGTTACTAATTGTCCCAGTTGTGGGACTTACGGGAAAGTTACAGTAAGTTTTTATGTTAACGTATTTGAAAAAATGTTTTGGTATTTTACAATCCGTTTATTGATGGATTTATTTTCTTAATAGAATATGTTTTTGGGTTATGTGTTTGAACTATGTGGTGGTATTTACAATAGAAATTTGATGTACATAGACCAAAAAAGCAGGTGAAGCCGCTAAGAACGGCTTGTATGCTATATTGGAAAATTTTACCTTTGAAATTGCACTTTTGAAAAACCCTAAAACTGAAAGTGGTTATACCGATATAATTCTAATTTGTACCTTAATATTTTGACCTGTCAGTGGAACAACTTTCGGGATACATTTGTAGAAGTTTAATATTTATTTTTTACTTTGTCCTTTGACATATGAGATATGGTTCCGATAAAAGTTAGATAAGGGAAAATATTTAATGAAGTTAAGATTTAGCTTTTAGTAATTAATTAGGTTAATATGAAATAATTTTTCATGGGGATTTTTATCAGTTGTTGTGAAGGGTGGAAGGGGAGGGGGGGAATATTGTTTGTGTAGAATTCTTTTATTATAATTTTGTATAAAATATATAGGAATTATGTGTGCGGATTTATATATAATAATGTCAAATTTTGTTAAATAATTTATTTGACTTACTATCGCCTTTATTTCAGTATTTAAGGCGCTCTGTGTCACGGTGTGCTTTGATCCAAATTAACAGGGTACACTCTTCTCGTTATCCCGGCTACTTCCAAGCTGATCCCGAAATGCGACTAGGTCACTTCACGGGTGTTCCGCCTGAAAGTGGTGGTACTTCCCCAGGACGGCATACTGGGCTAATGCCATCATCAGTCTGACTACCACTCTTTATTTATGACTGTATTGGTAGTAGCAAGAGTGAAAATATAGGAATAAAATAATCGAAATAAAAGTGTCAGTAAGCCGGATAAAGTCTTTTTAATTAATACAGAGTAACTCGATTTAACTAATTTTTCAAAATCCCTTAAAACTGCCCGTAAGAGCTAATGCAAAATATACCTTAATACATTTTTATAACGAATTTTCAATCTTTGCAAAATATAAAAAAAAAGTATTATTTATCTCTATTTAACGAAATCGTTCACTATAGCAAGGAAAGCATATTAGTGCCTACGTAAAGCTGAGATTAATAATATTTTTTTAACCTTATTAAACCGAATCGTGGACCAACCTAACCTCTGTATAACGAACCTCATTTAGCACTATACATGCAATCGCAATATTATAGGTATTTAATTATTATGAACTTACTTGATGAAATCCTAGGTAACTCTCGATGCTGTGAGTCGCGAAGAAAACCTCTCCCTCGCACGTTAGTATCATTAGGAAGCCATTGAGCGCCTGAAATGTTAAAGTTATACATAAATTATTTAGATTTTTTTTTATTGATAGCCCAGTCTCCGTCTGATGAAGCTAGAGTGCGGTCCGTGAGCATAGACAACTGTTACCACAGACAGATGTCCGCGCGCAACAGTCGACTCCACTATGCCGGCTCGAGGAGACAAATGTGCTCTGTCCAAATTAACAGGGCACACTCCTCTCATTATCCCGGCTACTTCCAAGCTGATCCCGTAACGCGACTAGGTCACTTCACGGGTGTTCCGCTTGAAAGTGGTGGTACTTCCCAAGGACGGCATACTGGGCTAATGCCATCATCAGTCTGCCTACCACTCTTTGTAAAACAGGATACAGGAAAACCTTTAATAATGTTTCTTTTTTTTTAAAAATCAAAGTATTAGTCAAGTTACAATGGTCCTAGCCATTAATATGTCTCCTACCCGTAATTATATTATGAGGTTACCATAGTTACCATAATTATTCAGTAAATTGACTCAGACAAAATGGCCGCTTTTAAAAATTACTATCTACCCTTTTTTATTCCACAATAAAATATTTCCCTTCTTCCGTAAAACAAAAGTAATAAAAACTTTAATCAGAATACGGTTTTTCGTAAACATAATATCGATATTTGCATATCACAATCAAAACTTTTACTCACAAACAATAAAAAAAACCGGGCAATCGGTAACGATCAAATTAAAACAAAAGAAGGGAAAATTTTGGGGTAGTCCCATTTGGACCTTGATAATTCGACCCATTACTTTTAAAGGAGAAAATTGCCTTTTTTAATAAACTCTTTATTTATTCTCTGTGTTTATATTATTAATATATTCAAATTTCGAAACTATTGCGTGTATTTTCATTTGTTTTTTTTACCAATAGAAAGAATGATTTAAGAGGAAGGTTCGGTAGTATAATTTATAAAAGTTTTTGGTATATTATATCAGACAAATATATATTCTTTGAGCTACTTCATACTTATGACTAAATGTATTATATTTGTCAACATTACGAACTCGTAGGTCAAAATTTAAAGTAAAATGCAATCGAAATAATTCATTCCATTGCCGTATAGCGTACCGATAAATAAAGTCATAAAAATAGCATTCCATTTTTGAAAAGGCATGAAGTTTTGGAAGTAATTTCCTTACTACTGCTACGTTGACATCCAGTTAAGTTATAGCAAAAGTTGCACACTAAAATTCCATAACTCTGTTAAAGTCCATTGTCAAAGTAGATACGAAGTTTTTATATTCTTTTTTTACCACATACCCTAGTATTATATATATATATATATATATATATGCATTCATTTATTTATTTATTATGAAAATGATGTACATCGCCGAGTCCTATAACATGGTAGGATCTGCAAAATTGTAATTTTATAGGAAAGCGATTTAAAGTTGTTATTGTGCATATTTTGAAGTTATTTCAGCAAAACAAAAAAAACGAAAATTGCCAAAATGTTACTTCCGACTATGTATGTTAAATAAGACCCGGCGATATAACTACTCTAACGAAATCATTAAAACTGTCGCTTGTTCAATAAATAGAACCTGAGTATTACACAATTGTTTAGATAAAATAAAACAATAAAATAAAATAAAAAGTGTGGACTAAATAATGTCGTGGTATAATGGAAACAGTTACGTGTCGAATCAAAAAATAAAAATATTAAGTTTGGTTGTACTTTATTTTAATTTATTACTGCTGACTGTACATTGATTTATTAAATACTGGATTCATATTTCATATGAGGGGGAAAAATGTATGTTACTGTATTGACATATAAATTGCTACCTGCCGTTTAATTTTATATTTCCTTTTTGTATTATGACTAATTATTAAATTATTTTTAATCATTGATTAATATAACATTTACTATTAGTGTTACCAGTACAGCATTTTTTAGTTTTCCCATTTTTTGGGGAAATATAAAAAAAAAACTTTGAGGTCCACAATATTTTTATTTATTTATTTCTATCCTATTAATAAATTATAATAAAAATAATCAGTTAGTGTATATTTAAAATATATATACCTAAACTTATTTCATATATCAAGTTTAGTCCCTGAGATCAGTACAAGGGCTCGAAACGGATACCTATTTTTATTATTTCTTATATGTCAACAAATATTTATAGAAATTTATCTTGGTCAGTAACAACAGACTGATTCGCTATCCACTACAACATGGAAGCCCCCAAATAGACTCGATAAAGTCTTTACAAAATATACACATATATAGTAGTTTCTTTGACACATCATACATCTATATTTTTTAAAACTTATACGTGCCAGTTACGAACGAATACCATTATTATGAGAGATTGTAAAAAGAATGCAATATATAAGTTTATATGTATATTACATATATTTTATATAAATAAAATAATTTTTTTTTTCTCCCCTCTTCCTTACGTCTATTTGGTTCTTGTTTTTTATTTTTATGTATTTTTGTAATTTTATCCCTTTATCACCTTGAGCATGCCGTCCTATCCTATAGGTAATTAAAATTTCATTTAGTTTATATAATAGTAGTCCTTTTTATAATATGCAGTTTTAATGTAATTTTGTAGGTAGACTTTATAAATAAATAAATAAATAAACATTGGTCCACTGGACTAAATTTCGTAGACACAATGTTGTTCCTCAGTATAATTAAAAACTGACCTGTAAAAACATTTCGCCATCAGGCATGGCGTGATCATACGGAGAGTGTTCTCTTCGGTGCCCATGTAAATCTTCTTTGTCTTTATGCATGACAACTGAAACAAGTGAAAAAATACTGTAAATATGTCTACAGAGGTATACTAACTCTTCTAAGACTAAGTCAGTCCACCTATTACTCTTTACAATCTATTTAATAATACAAACTATATATGCACGTATAGCTGATTGTTTAAAAGTATTTTTTAATTAAATATTAAGTCAAAAATGAAGTCTTCTTGATTGAAACAATGTTCTCGTATATAATTATAATAGCATTAAAACATGTTTAATGCTCGTTGTCGATCATACGCGTGTCGAGGTAAAGGCACCTTTAAGGCACGTCGTGGAAATAAATACATTACATTCATTTATTTTTAGTACCTAATATTATTATATTATATCTATTGTTGAAGTGAACAAGGTGTCGTAATACAAGTTGATGTTTATTGATAAATATTTTTTAAATTAAATATATTTGTTTTTTTTATATGTCCAATTGTTCTAATACATACAGATGTTGTAAAATAATAGAAATTACACTGTAATCTTGAGTTAGTAATGAACGTGACTTAATTAATTTAAAAGTTTTAATACAACTTATCATTATATAATATACTAGCAGTTGCCCGCGACTACGTCTGCGTAATAATGAAGATATAGAGTACTATGAAGTTTAATGATGTTTCAAATTTCAGTCAACAGAAAATGCCTTCCACACCCCTGTTGCAAAATCTACTAACTGCCTCTACGTCAAATTTCTAGTTTGTAGCAAAAAAAATATACAAACCTGAGAGAGCCCTTATAACTCCTTAACCTGGCCCCGTTGCAAAATCCGTTCTTTGCAGACGTCAACTAACTATAAACTACCTCCCTGCCAAATTTCATCTTTGTATGTCAAGCGGATTTCGAGAGAACTTTCGCTTTTATTTTCATTGAATTAGATATGAATTACAATGTGAACTTAAAATAAAATGAAATATATCTTAAAAAACAATTGAAAATATTCTATAGCCTATGCTCATCAGGGATTTTTTACGATTCTAATGGTAAAAGAATTTTTCAAATCGGTCCAGTAGTTTCGGAGCCTATTCAATACATACAAACAAACAATCAAATGTTTTCTCTTTATATAATAGTATAGATATGTTATAAATTTTTTCTCATATCTTGTCACGATTGATAACTTTAAACGACAAAGGTGCGGTAATGAAATCAAAGCTTAGTGTGTTTAATTAACTTTAACGTCACAGTCGTTATGATTCATTAACAAAATTCTATAATTTAGTCTAAACAGCAAAACCACAATAACACAGCGTACCTTTAATAACAACTTGTAATTAAAAATAGGCCGTTTTATTTGTGTGATTAGTTTGAATATGGCTTAAACGTTCACTCGGTAGTGTGTAATTATTGATTCTCGTTTTCGTTTTACGCTATTCTTGTTCATTTGAAAACGATTTTTAATCGGATTAGGAACTTATCGAATATTATTAATATTTAGCAAAATAAAATTTAATAGAATATATTTTTCTGTCTTGTGGTCTTCTTCTCGTCATACGCCTTTCCGAAATCATGGCAGAGTCTAATGATGAACGCACGCTTTTAGTCCCTATGCTAATAAACGATTTTCATTTCATTTCATGCCAATGATTTTATTCAGTCATGACTGAGATTTTGACCATAAAACATCAGTATTGTGGTTTTATTTCAAACAGATATCAACTAGAAGTCTACATTTAGTATTTTTTAAAACGTATCTAAATTGTATTCAAATTTAAAATCTAATAACAAGAATACGTCAACAAAACGTCAAGTGAATTGCAAACAAAAAAAGCTCGAAGCAATGTCGGTGTTATTTGAGTTTTTGTTTATCTAGACAAAGAACAAACGTTAATGAAATTGTACTTTAAAATAATTAAAACGTAATTGAATGATAGCGATAAAAGTGGGTTGTTTTTAGCACTTTTACCCTAATTAATAATATATTACAGACTTAGCGGACTTTGTGGCTTATATTCGATTAAAAATAAGGGAGGGTAATTACATAGGGAGGCTGAATAATAATATTAATATTTAATTATATACATTAAACATAGTGTTTCTGATGATTACTGCTATTAATATTTTTTTAACTACTTACTAGCTAATTCCATACTTAGGCCATGCCTTTTGATTGCTAATTCAAGGGTGTATAGCGACACCTCAAGTCTATCGTCAATAGATAAAATGCTGCGTGTTCCTTACTTCGATACTCGGACGAAAATACGAACGTTTCCTACTCGGGAACACTTACGTAATCATTGCGGATTTGACAGTGACGTCATGACGGATAGGCCACACAATGCTTGTTTTACGGATATTTGACAGGAATTTTTACGGGCTTATATGTCAAAATTCACGTAAGCTACAGAGGTGACGGCTGTATCACGAAACTTCGGATATGCCTGAGTAGCCCCCCTAAGCCGAGTCATATATTCATCGGTTTATATACATTTTGAAATTTTAAGAAATTATATCAACTTGCATTTAGTAGCATACTATATTGTTTTTACTATAAATGCTCAAAGTTGTCACAGAAAAACTTTGTAAGAAAAAAATAATTCTCATATTTTTAAGAAAATAATGCAAGCATCGGTTTTAATTTGAATTTTAAATAATAGTCCAGTTACAGAGGATCAAAAATCCCTATTAATATTATAAATGTGAATGTGAGTTTGTTTGTTACGTTTTCAAGCAACAACTACTTAACTGATTATCATGAAACTTTGTACACATATTTTTGGAGGCACTAGAAGTAACATAGGATAATTTTTATTAAAAAATAATTATTATTTTCTATAGTTTCCAATTGAAATAGTATCTGATACTTATTTAATGACTTAAATGAAAGCGAAGCCGCAGGTCAAAGCTAGTCTGTACACAAGTCTGTAAAAAAGATGCAAATGACATCACAACATGAAAAATTTAAATCAATGCCTATACATATCTCGAAAACTAATACCTGAATTTCTTAATCGATTGTTTCAGAACCATCATACATAAAATGTCGACTTAAAGTTGACTTTTAATACACCCTGTATATATTATTTAAAAAATACCTAATATTTTACATTCAATCCCTTCAGCTCACAGATAAATAACCTTTATACCCTTTGACATAGCACACAATATTCCATGCAAAATTGTCGCAGCATCCAGTGGGATGTGTCCCCGCGATTAGGAATCGACCACGCCTCTTTCTATTTTATAACAATTGATAGTATACAAGTTTAGAGGGACAAACTGCGAGTGCTTCAACTTAGATATAAAATATACTAACATTGTCGTCGACAGAAAAGAGGTTGCAGCGGCGATGTTAATAGTGAATGTATTTTTATAAATAACACTGTATTTGAATTTGGAATGAAACAAAAGAGGAACGCGAGGGACGTGGACTTGGATGTTGGTTGCAAATGGGAACGGATGTGTGTGCTTAGATTATAAGTGATTAATAATATAGTTTAAATACAATTTCAAGAGTTTTCATTGATACAGTCCACTTACTCTTTTCGTTACAAACATCATTGACAATAATTTTAGTAGTTTAGTATTTACATATATATCAACGTTTATAAAGTAACTAGCTTTTACCCGCGACTTCGTTCGCATTTAAGTCATTAAATAAGTATCAGAGATCATTTCAATAGAAATGAATCAATATGATTCCAAACAGCTGAAACTATAGTCAGTTGGAAACTATAGTAAAAAATAATTATTTTTTACTAAAAAGTACCCTATGTTAATTCTAGTACCTCCAAAAATATGTGTACAAAGTTTCATGACGATCGGTTAAGTCGTTGTTGCGTGAAAATGTAACAAACAAAATCACATTCACATTTATAATATTAGTAGCGATTTAAAAAATCTTCAAAGGAATTACTAATTAATTTTGATTAATCTAGTCCTATATTTGGAAAAAACTGCAACCAACACGAGAAATTCGAACCAAACATAAACACAATAAGCCGCATAAAATCGTTTAAATTAATTAAACTTATATCAATAGAATTATGGCAAAAATATATCGAATTATGAATCGGAACTACCTCCATTCGAGTTTGTTTTCATCAAAAAACACTTATAATTGATTTAATGAAGTTAACTGTCATAAATAATAGGAACAGTTTCTGTCATAAATTATAATTTAGTACGATTCTAGAAAAGATAATATTCTCTTTAATTAATTTTCCATTCATTAACTTGATAGACTATTTATGTCTTATTATTATGTTATATCATCAAAGTTAGTGTTTCGTAATCATTTTATACGCCTTCACACACGCAATAAATATTTATCTCTATGCAAGCGTACAAAGTCACAAAGAACAACCTCGTTTTACAGCAAGGAGTTGAAAGTTAAAATTAATAATAAAAATATTTTGCAATAGTCCAGACATATAGGGGTCCCGTTGATTGTCATCGTTTCGGCGTGGTCGAGCAGGCCAATTACCTCGCTCTTGTGGGACCTGACATATGGTAAAATAGTGATGTACACATTTTACAACTATTTTAGTTATCGATAGAGATAAAAATGAAATGATTAATATTATGCGTAAAAAATTCAACAAAGCATATGCAAAAAGGAGCAATGTATTTATAAAATATAAATTACATATATTATACTGTTTATTTATATTTATTTTTGTCTCAATTAAGTGAATTTCTATAGTTCTTTTCGAGAAAATAAATGTCTCAAACCTTATACTATACATTATCAAATTAATTCCTAATCGTGTGTTTTAAACTCTATATAAATAATAATAATTATAGATGAAAAATGTAACAATTATGTTAAATAATATTATCAATTGTATTTTTTATAAGGTCTGAGTAAAAATTAAAAGTGGTTATTAAACAATGATTTTTATTGTTTTCCGTCACGCACGGCTCGTAATCGATACATACACAGACACACACACACACACACACACACACACACACACACACACACGCATCTTTATTTATAATTTTCTAATTCGAACGCATATTTACATGAATTTTTCTCATTAGAAGCATTTTTACTTACTATTAAGAATATGTGTCACGTTATTATTTTATAATTAAGTTTAATTATACAGTTTTTGTGCATTACTCGCTTTCATTTATCATTACTTAAATAAATACTATTGACACGATTGTAGGTATATATTACAGTAAAACTGACGTAACAACTTCGCTACTCGCTTATAGGTGGCGCTGTTTGAAACTCAACAAATTCTATATTATCGATAAGTGAATATTAGCAATTTTTTTGTATATTACTACTCACTCCCCATGATTTACGTTCAGACGTAGGACACCTTTTAAATCTTGTAAAATCAAATAACTTAAGTTTGATGTAAAAATATTATCCCAGTGGTGTAAAATATTGCTTAATACCACATTTTTTGGTTCAAACCTTAAACCGAATCACGTGATATTTACCTAAATGGACACGTCATAAAACGAAAGAAATTTTACTATCGACAATTACTAAAAAAAAATCTATCGATATATATGTGTTAGCACATCACTACACGAAAGAGCTAGTAGTTATCATGTTCTCATAATCGCTATTTATTCAAAAGGGTGGTCGAGTAGTGAATTTTTTATATTTAAAAAAATTTCAATTTATATATAGTAATTTTTTTGATATAAATGTTTGCAGACTATCTTAAGGTAAGCAGTAGTTATAATTTTTCATAATTTCCTTGTCATATTAAAGTGTTGAATTATTTAGATTTTAAAACAGCATAAAACAAATATTAATTAACAAAGCATTTTACACTCAAAATGAAGCTACAAATGACAATCTGTAAAAACAAATGACATCTAGTACTTATTAATATATCTATTGTTGAAGTGAACAAACCGCTATTACAGTTGCTGCATATTATTAAGTATTTTAACAACTCTTCCAATAGAAACCTACGGATGATGTAAAAGAATAAAGAGTACGGATCAAATTTTAACCCAAATTGTCAATCAATATTTTCCACAGAGATGTAATGTATGTGCATACATTTTTCCGTATATTTTCTACCATTTACATACATTGCTCGCTTCCGTTACGATTCTAGGAAAACGTGTACATTCCAACTTTCTGTATACGCATGCCAGCTGAAGAATAACGATTATCGGTGATTTATATACAATGTATTATTTACCTATTGTTTAATATTTTAATGTAATAGATTTGCAATTACATTTCTGCATTTTTTGTGTTATACACTCGTAGTACCGAAAGAAAACTGAAGAGGGCGCTTTGATATAATTAATACGAAATAATTTGTAATAAAGTTTCACTTACATTGTCACTCATGGAGGCGTATGGGGATAAGAATAACTAACCATCATTCGCTTATGGAATTTTCTCACTTATTCTGTGGGCTTATCACAAATTTAGTCTGGCTTTCGAATCGAGCTGTCACAAGTAAAACGGATCCATTAGCAATCGGGATCATGAATTTTTACTAACGACTAACAAGCACCAGCAATCTATCAAATGAACGAAAATTAACAAAAAGTATCTAAAATATTGTAGCTCCAAATCCGCACGCGGTGGCGCTGCTCTAATTTCCATACAAATCGCTTGAAGCGAACTCGGTTCGAAAGCCAGACTGAAATTCGTGATAAGCCCACAATTTTCTTAAACGTCTTATAATAATGTAAAAAAGAAACGTTAAAAAGTAAAATTTAAATTTATATAATAATTCACAGAAACAATTAAAATCACCATCTGGTCCGTTAGATTGACCCTTGCCGTCTGTTTGTAACAGTAAAACAATATGCCACACACAACCCTCGAGGGGGATGAATGCCATTAACCCATAGTTATGGTATGGCACCCCATAATGACCAGATACTGAACAGTTATTCTTTTGTTTCTGTTGTGTGTTTTTTTTAGCACATTAACCCAGTTAGGTTTATTTTTAAATATTAAAAACACAAGCAGCTATCATGTCATTATAGCAAAAAAAGTCTGGTTGTATTATCAAGCCGGTATAGCGAGGGTCACTGTATACATACAATCAACAGCTAATGTTAATAAACCTGAGCTATATGTATAGTAAAAACGAGTACAGTCAACTACAAAACATAACAAGGTTCACGTGACGTGTACTCATAAAATCCAAACAACATCAAAGTGAACAGTTTAACTTGGAAAAGGAGTTAATCGCTCTGCTAAAATTGTAACTGTAAATATGATTTTCAATATAGTTTACTCTTTTTTTAAATAGTATATCGAATTGGTATAGACTTAGATTCGAATAAGAACAACTTGCGTCTTCACAGCCAAGGACACTTGATTTAATTAATTTAAAAGACTATATACTATAGTGTTTTATAATTTTAGTCACATGAAGTCCCTCAATATCTTACTTACATGCGCGTGATTTTACATTAATTAAATTGTCAATAAATAGCTTTACCCTATCAATATTAGTAGTCCTACAAAACAATAATTTATTTCTGTAAAATTTAATAAAATAATCATGCGTGGTTTTAGAATGAAGTTCACGTTATAATAATAAATACATGTACAATGCTTTCACCCCAATCCAGGTTAACAATATATATGTATACATACAATGTATACATATATAACACCTAGGTTCAAAACGATTATGAAATAAAATGAAATAAAAATCGTTTATTAGCATAGGCACTAAAGACACACACTTGCTCATCGTGAGACTCTACCGTGATTTCGGAAAGGCTTATTACGAAAAGAATATCACAAGAAATTCGTCAATCATAGCCTGTACATAAAATAATGATAAAAAAAATTGAATTTTAATTCAGAAAAAAGAGTAAGAAAAGAAAAAAAAAGTTACATTAATAATATGTATGTATATAAAATACTATTTATATATATACTAATTAAAAATCTTAGAAATAACATATCTATAAATATTCGGTTTTATTGGGGATCTAATTCGATTGCCGCGCTACATTGGTCGTCTATATGAAATCTTAGGCTAAAATAGTTGATATAATTAGTTGTTTCAGGCGTTACTTTGCGGAAATCCATATTAAAGGAAATTATTTAAAATTATTTTGCTTATAATTCCCGCTACAACATTCAGTAAACGCATCTCGAAACGCGTCGAGACAAATTACTGAATGTTTTAGCGGGAATTATAAGCAAAATAATTTCCTTTAAAATAGTTGAAATAATTGTTACACTTTCTTTTATTATAGCGTTTTTTTTTAAATTAATTTTTATAATAAATATCCTCATATTTCATCAGAAACTCATGGCCAATGTAGTTTATATTCAAATTGGTGAGTCCACACGCGAGCGGCCGCGTGAACTTGTCTCCTACGTTATGTCGCTTTAACTTTTCATGCCTTTATGAATTAACACAAAGAAAATTTGTATGGAAAACTTATCACTCTTTTTACTATCGAATTAGGATTGAGTTTGTATCGTTTTTTTTTTCATTTAAAGTACGGTTAGATCGAGATTGTATGACGTTTTATTCAAATTCAAATTGGATCCGATTGAAAGAGTAGCTCTTATGAAATTTAATTGCGACACAAATAAAATAGACAAAATATAAGAGTGTTATTGTCAAACAAAAGAAAATCTAATTATTTCATTTCGTTTATTATCACGTGTGCGTGAAAACATTTTTTCTTCAGTTATATTTTTAAAATGAAACACTGAAATTTGCATTGTGTTGGTACTATTTGCGAACATGAATGTACTAATTTAAAAAAAAAACTTTAATTTAAATAAACCGCCAAAATAATTTTAAATTAACTGATATTTGTCGTTCAAGACTCCTAATTATACGAACTAAGAGGTTTTTACTTTAAATTGCAATTTATGTTAATTCAGTCAAAACTAAAGCAAATATTCTTTATATCTTTATTAATATTATTAATAAAAGGATCAAAATAATGTATAAACAAGTAATAACCTAAATATAATTAAAGCGGAACATTTCCAAGTTACTTCTAATTCTCAAAGCAAATACCTTCGATAAATTTCAATCGGGCCGACTTGAAAGGAACATCATAAATCTTCAGCTAAGGAACTGATGTCTTAATTTAAACAAAAGAGAGAGAAATATACTGAACATTATACGAGTGAAAAGGATAGTCATATGTTTGTTAGTACGTAATTAGGAAGCGAGTTTAGAGTAAATCATTGGGTCCTGTCAACGCTCCCTGTGGGTATCTAGAAGAGTTATCGAACTCGGGATTCTAATTTTGAAATTAGAATTTTTGTAACCGTTAGGAATAATTCAAATATTTAACGGAATAGAATTAATCCCTTGTCGAACATTAATTTTGTATTTAACGGATTTTGGATAATATTGTAGTTTAGTTTACAAGAAAATAATGTATAATGCAATCAATTTTGTCTCTTAATTTAGTTTTTAATTCTCAGACTGTACTAATTTCAAATGTGAGAAGAATTACATGACCTAATCGTATTTCAGGGTTAGCCATTGAAATTTAGCTATTCTATGTAACATACGTATTAATATTTATAGTAAGTATATCATACCAAACATAGATGTGTCTTCAAATCAGATGTTTAATCTCTACTAATATTATAAATGAGAAGGTGAGTTTGTTTGTTACGTTTACTACTTAACCAATCGTCATGAAACTTTGTACACATATTTTTGGAGGTACTAGAAGTAACATAGGATAATTTTTATTAAAAAAGAAAATTAATTTTTTACTATAGTTTCCAACTGACTATAGTTTCAGCTGTTTGGAACTATATTGATTCATTTCTATTGAAATGATCTCTGATACTTATTTAATGATTTAAATGCGAGCGAAGCCGCGGGTAAAAGCTAGTACTAATATATTTTAAAAGTCTGTTAAGTCTGTCAAATAATGCTGTTGTGAGTTTGCCAACTGTCGCGTCAGTTGTAAGCACCGCGCGTATCGGACCTGATTAAGTCAGCTGATATCGCCTCTCGAAACGACAAGGGGTGCTTAATTAGTACCTTTACCTTATTTTGTACAATATTATGGGAGTTCGCGTATTGTTTTAAATACGATTTTTAAATTAAACAATTAAAATTAAATATAAATATGAAATCAACAAATCAAGTGAGATTTTTAATAGGAATAAAATGAATTTTCAATCAAGATTCTCCGTTTATTAATCGATAAAACAAACTGTAAAAAGAAGTACTGTAGGTATATCAGAAGTAAAGATCTTAGGCGTGTACAAATAAATATGTATAGACCGTACTCGTATAAGCTTAATTTAGCTGCTAACGGTACGTCATTGCAATCGCATAAATTGAACATGACTATTACTTCTATTTGATTTTGGAACCGCGATCATGATGGCTGAATACCTATTATGTTCAATTCTAATCAATTTAAGATCAAAACCAAATATTTTTTTTTGCTTACATACAAAGGGTACATGTTTCTTAAGTACTTTTTATTTTATTATTATTATTAATTATTATTATCATTAACGTCTGATTATTATTTACATCTATGTATATGAAGTTTTTGAAAAAAGAATGACTCTTAATAAAATTTTCAAGTACACAAATTGGGTCATTATTATATACTAGCTTTTACCCGCGTAACAAACAAACTCACATTCACATTTATAATATTAGTAGGGATTAAAATTAAACTAAAGTGAATTTAGTTTATGAATAGGGACCTTTAAGGCGCGAAATGTGTATAAGTTTTGGCGAGTCCCTCATAAATCAGAAGCCGAACTGTTACTCAATTAAACTCCTGCTATCTGATGTGCCCCTGGTACTCAGGGAACACGTACGCTTTTAAGAAAGCAAAAAATGTATTTATTTTATAATTAATATTAATTTGTTTACAATAGGAATTTCAGTAAATGTGTACACGGGGAGAAAGTTTTAAAAACATCTTTTAAGACTACATTTACCAGACCAGCCAAAATGACTGGTCTTGCAAGATCAAATTAAAATTCCTACTGCGTGTAACATTTTCTTTAATTCTTCTAATCTTCTTTAATTTATAACAGAAGAATTAGTTTTATGAATTGTATATTATTTTATATATATTTGTAACAAATATATACTTTTTTGGTTTTGATAGAAATAGGTATATTTAAATGGTAAAATTTAAATGGCTGGTAAATCTAATGTTAAATTCGATAATATTATACTCATCCAATAATTTGATTGAAATATAGCCAGTTTTACCGCTATATAAAACAAATGAAAATGATATTTATTGTTTTGTTTAAAAACCACGTATTGAATTTAAACAAATTGTATTCGATTTTCAATTGTTTGACAGTTAGATTTCCTAACCTAATAACAATGTTCCTGATATATTTTAGTATATTAAATTCAATTATTATAATAAAATAAATAAAATTGAATTGTACATAGAACTTTCATAAATGCGTTGAAATCTTTATCCCTATGTTTTATTAAAGCACAAATTGTACGATACATTTTCGTCAAGCAATTTTACAACACGACGTTAATAATTTTATTATCACAATGATAAAAGTTACAATTTAACGATTGCGTGCTGTATACTTAAAAAAAATTATCAAGATTTTATTCGAAATGAAAGTGGAGCATTTTTTGTAGTATTAATTACCAGATTATATGAATTTATTATCGCCTATTATAACTTTATTGCCGTCTGTAAAAAGAAATAATATAACTGATTTCTAACATTGTGATTTATTTTATTGTTACTATTTTCCCTTGTGACGAAGCGGTAAACGCGATAGTTCGTTACGCTGAATTCGATTTTATATATTAAAAGTACTAAAGAAAATATACATAGATTTGAACACGGTGACCATATCTATACTAATATAATAAAGAGGAAACATTTGATTGTTTGTTTGTATGTATTGAGTAGGCTCCGAAACTACTGGATCGATTTGAAAAATTCTTTCACCATTAGAATCCTACATTATCCCTGATGAACATAGGCTGTAAAATATTTTCGAAAACCGCTTGACGTACAAAGATGATGTGTGATAGGCATTTTCTGTTGACTGAAATATGAAACATCATTAAACTTCATAGTACTTTATATCTTCATTATTACGCAAACGTAGTCGCGGGCAATTACTAGTATCCTATAAAACTAAATAAAATACTTTTAATAGGCTAACGTCATTATACATTAAAAATAACACAAAATTTTAACCAATTAAAAGAAACTATTAAAATAATAATTTATATTAGTTTTATAAAACACTTCTCATTAAATACGTAAATCTATTTGCGTTAAGAGAATAAATCAACAATAAGGAACATAAAATAAATAGTAAAAGATAATCACTTGATCGCTCTATCACATCTATAGCACTATTAGCACATAGATGCCCTTAAGCTATATTTTTGCATCATAAATCGAGCCTTCAAACAAATACATAAATAACTTGGTGCGCGAGATATGAAGACGTCTTTCGATTTAATGAAACGTCAAAATATCGCTATCATTGATTGCCTATAACAACCTATAAATTCTGAGCAAGCGCAACAACCGAGCGGGTTAGGGCGTCGACACACGATTTCATACTTAAATTTGTCGGTTAATTCCCGTAAAATTTAGAAATACCTTTTTTATATTGGCGGTTAACATTCGGTTCTAAATTTAAATCTTACGCGTCATTCACTAATCGTATTCATTCACGATTTAGACGCGAGGTAATTTTGAAATTGGAAAAAGAACATTACGTCATCTCAGTAGGCCTACTACAATTTAAAGAGACGTTAACTTAAAAAAAAATAATCCAGCGTTTGAAACGTGATTGCAACCCTTACATTTTGAAATTTCCTAATGTAAATAATTAAAAATAACTTCAGTGTATAACAGCCCTTACACATAAGTACATACATATCAATAAATAAAAACATTTGTTTACATAAAATAAACCTACACGCTCCATAAACATTACCCATTATCCCTACTAATATTATAAATGTGAATGTGAGTTTGTTTGTTACGTTTTCACGCAACAACTACTTAACCAATCATCGTGAAACTTTGTACACATATTTTTGGAGGTACTAAAAGTAACATAGGCTACTTTTTTATAAAAAAGATTTTTTTACTATATCTTTGATATTTATTTAATGACCTAAATGCGAGCGAAGCAGCGGGTAAAAGCTAGTAATTTATATATTATAGTGAATTATAAAATTCCTAATGTGAATTATTGATTTAAGACTTACTGAGATCAATTAATTTCATTATATACAGTGTAAACTCTATATAGCGATACGTTTTACGGCGTTATTGAGAGTTGTTGTTAAATGGAGTGAAGAAATTTCTGCAACTTAAGTACTGATTGTCGTCGTTATTTAAAGTGGATGTAATGTATCTTGTATTTCAGTGTTTCCCAACCTTTTTTGTGCCATATGTGCTAAAATTCTTATCCTCCAAAACTGTTGAGAACAGTGTTGTAAATATTGCCAACGTGACAAGTGAGAAGTAGGTAATTCCTGGATACAGTATTCTGGCACCGCAGTTAAATGTCTACCAATTAAAAAATGACCAGGCGTCAAAGCGTCAAACTCAGATGGATCACTCGATAATGAACTTAAAGGACGAGAATTCATTATCGCTTCGATTTTGCAAAAGACTGTGGAGAGTTCCTCGAACGTCAAGGCCTTTTCTCCGACAGCACGCACAAGATGATATTTCGCGGATTTGATGCCCGCTTCCCAGAGACCACCCATCGATGGTGCACTAGGAGGATTAAATTTCCAAGTGATTTGTCTCTCCGCGCAACCTCCTATTAACTCAGTCTGGAATTTATTATCTTTAAATGTTTTTTGTATTTCAGTCAAATGTTTACCAGCCGCAATGAAATTAGTTCCGCAATCGGAGTAAAGACACGTGCATAAACCTCGTCTTGCGACAAATCTGTCTAAAGTAAACGTATTATTATTTAATTTTAATTCAAGCAGTTCAGAATTACTTTTAACTGTGAATGCTGAAACAGGCCAATTTTCTCTGTCGCCATACAACCAAGTAGAGCCTTCATATGATACCAATTGCTTGGCGGAATAATATCAATAATTTGAGCAACACGGTTGCTAACGAAAGTTTTAAGTTTATATGCTTCGGTTTGTAGCCAAGATAAAACTATTGTAGAATCAGTGAGCGCGATAATTTTATTTAATTTTATTCGAGTTAAAGTTGTTTTAATAAATTTCATTAACTTGCTAAGTAATACTGCAGCCATCAATTCAAGACGTGGAATAGTTACAGGTTTGACCGGCGCGACTTTTGATTTAGCGATTAGCAGGCGAATCTTCACTGCGCCCTGGTCATCACAACTCCTGATGTATATACAAGCCGCGTATCCCCGACTTGAAGCATCGCAAAAGCCTACCAACTCGCAACCAGTGACACTCGGTAATAACGCGTGTCTCTCAATGTGAAGTTCCGACAATCGTGGTAGTTCCTCGATGAAAGTGAGCCAACGGTCACATATATCAGGAGGTAGCTTTTCATCCCAACCGACGCCAAGTTTCCACAGGTCCTGCATAATACACTTAGCAACGAACGTACAGGGAGCAATAAAACCCACGGGGTCATAAATGGAAGCTAATAATTTCAAAACTGATCGTTTAGTTGTTACGGAATCAGTTTTATTAACGAAAAAATTAAATTCATCACATGAAGGTGCCCACTGCAGTCCTAATATTTTAATTGAAAAGTCACTATTATCGCTTTCAAATGCTATCGGATCTACGCGATAATCTGATGGTACCCGCTCTAGCAGATCAACACAATTACTTGACCACTTTTTTAATATAAAACCTCCACACTTTAACAAATCAATTAGTTGGTTCTGTAATTCCACGGCCTGTGAGAACGTCTCACAAGACCACAACACGTCATCCATATAGATACCTTCTCGAATGACACGCGCAGCGGAAGGGAAACGTTCGCCTTCATCGCTGGCTAATTGTAGTAAAGTTCTTATTGCTAAATATGGCGAACAGCTAAGACCGTAAGTCACCGTTTTCAATTCATATTCTTTTATCGGTTCTTCAGTTGACTCACGAAATAAAATGTGCTGATAAATTCTATCGCTAGGTCTAATTAAAATTGCTCGATACATTTTACATATATCGCTAGAAAAACAATATTTAAAAAGTCTAAAATTTATAATGATTGAAGTGATATCTCGATATAATTTCGGGCCTGCTCAGCCGCAGCGCGCGACTCGCCAAGCGGCGCATGCCCAGGCCGCAGAAGTAAGGGAACTACGTACCTGCCGGTAGCATCGCGAGTGTGTTCACGAACGAATATGTCTTCAGCCAATTGGTCAAGTGGACTAGAAGCAGGAATGCACGGCATCTCCTCAATTTCCCAAAAAGATCGTAATGTCTTATCTAAAGACACTTCGTCTAATTTAAGATTAATTAAATTTATATTTTTTGAATTATTAATATTTGAATACAATTTGCCACTGACAACAAAACCGAAAACTGTATTAATTAGATTAGGTAGTTTAGAGTTAATTTGTAACGGTTTGTCTCGCACTAAATCGGATACGAGATCATTTCCAAATAAAACATCGATATGTGATTTTTTATAAAAATATGGATCTGCTAAATTATATTCTCCATATGTTTTAATCACGCTTTCCGGAAACAACACGTTAGGCATCTCGGATGCTACTTTATCCACGACCACCATGTCTACCACGAATGTCGGAACGTCCGCAAAACGTGGCTTGATAGTGCACGGCACTATACCAAACGTCTTTATCACCTTGCCGCCAAGTCCACACACGGTGAACGGACATTTCTAGGAAGACACACTACAGTAATGCCCCGCTTTACGCGAGGGATACGTTCCGGAAAAAATCGCGTTAACTGAAATTCCCGCGACCATAGAGAAGTTGATGACTACATTATGTTTATACGCACTCTTTCGCGTAATTTAATAATACATTTGAATTTCGCGTTATAGTGAAATCGCGCATAACGGGGTCGTGTAAAGCGGGGTATTACTGTATATTGACTACATATTAAAAATTTTCAAAAAAATATGCTTTTCTTGACGCCCTCAGCCACATAGCCACGTTTAGTTTTTTTAATTAATTTATCAATTTATTCTCTACCGAATCCCTCAATAAGAGAAGTTTTGGTTTGTCTGCACTGTACAATGCTTATTTCATCTCTCGCCATAAAAAATCGTTCTCAAAGAGGTTAAAAACTTAAAACAAGTGAACATACAAAACAAAAAATAAACGTCAAACATAATATTAACAATATATTGACTATAGGAAATTTACAGCGTGAAAATAGCAAAACGCCCAGTCAATTTTGCATTTTATAGCATATGCATTGTAGCTATACGGAGGGAAAAAACTTCACGACATATTCCTCCAAGTTATAAGGTAACCGTACCAATTGCGAACACTTTTATTGTTTCACGCATATTTATTATTTAGTATTTATTTTATGTGTGTTAATTTATTACTAATTTTTATTTATTTATTTTATTCTTGCTACGACCCACCTCCGTGGTCGCGGCTAAGTTTTCATGGATTGCTTAGTCCAGCGGTTCTCAAACTTTTTTGGTGGCGAAACCCTTTGAAAAGCGAAATTTTTGACGGAACCCCAAAATAAATTAAAAAGTTACGTGCATTATTTATTATTATTATTAAAATTTAATAATAGGTAATCATGTTACAACGTAAGTGCATACCATAATAGTATAATAAACAAAAAAAATCTAATGGGATGTATGAAACTGTTTCTTATTTTTGATTTGTTGATAGTCTTATGGATAGAAGAGGTGTATTTTTTCTCATTATTACTAGTATTCTCGCGGAGCACACTTTGAGAATGGCTGGCCTAGCCTATCAAATTTCTTGCACCCAAAAAAGAGTGCAAAATTAAACTTTTTTCGTCTAAACCAGTGATTCTCAACTTTTTTTTTTTCAAAAGATTTCAAAATTTGGCGGCACACAGAGAAAAAAATTAGTTTAATTTTTTTTAAATCATATTATTTAATAATATTAACATTATTTATTATACTATATATCACAAATTTGGCGGCACACTTTTAGAATTTTGCGGCACTTAAAAGTGAATATACACGGAGAAAAAAAAAACCTAATATTTTTCGATGCATATATTCAATAATCGTGTCAACAATCTAAAATAAAAAAAAATCAAAGTGACAGTTTAAATCTTACTAAATTCTAGTAAGATTATTGGTTTAGTCTATTGCATATGTTTAAAAAAATTGGTTCGACTTTTGTAGATGGCATGGTCATTACAAGTTGCTTTACAATGTATGCATCCCGTTTGTACGTAGATGAAGATGTTGATAGACATAAGTTATCGTCACACGTTTACAAAGCAATTTGAACTTTCTCCTATAACCTCAAACAGTGCATATACAGACGGAATATAACCTTAAAAACGACGCAATAAAGTCCCCTACAGCACGCGTACCAACTTAAAAGCTGGCAGGATTGCCTAACCGGGAATTATTAAGAAGGACGGGTAATTGCTTTCGCCCCGTGACTTGGCGCTTAAACACGTCACTAGTGATGGGATAATGGCATTTTTATTCGATATCATAATCGATTTTTTTATACGAATACTAATGAGACTTCGGTCCGTTTTTTCTAACTGATGTTGTAATTAGAAGTTTTGGTTAGGCTTTTTTTTTGAAAACGTAACGCGCGTTTGTAAATAATTTACTATGAAATATACTTTTTAACTGAATTTTTATTATTTTTTATCAGCTTCATAATGACAAAATATGAATCTATGATACGTTTTTTTTGTATTTTATTTTAATTTAAGATAATTAATTTATGATTTTTGTATGTTTGTAACGAATTGGCTCAAAAACTACTGAACCGATTTCAAAAATTCTTTCACTATTCGAATGTTACATTATCACTGATCAATATAGGCTATATATAAATTACAGAAAAAAAGTAAGGATACTTACTAAAACTACAATAATGTCAAAAATTGCCATAAAAGGCAGGCGTAATTGAAATATGAAACATCATTAAACTTCATAGTAATTTATATCTTCATTACTACGCGAACGGAGTCGGGGGCAACAGCTAGTATTATATACATGAATTTAAAGAGCAGGTGCTACTTATTGGGACTATACTATATATGGGAATATACTATAAATCAAACATTAACGTGTGTAATTAACGAAACGGGCGGGTGTTTTGTAATTATGGCATGTTATTTAAGATTTACTTACTTTAATAGAGTTATTATTTCATACAGAAGTCCCGGTTTCGATTCCCGGTCAAGTCAAATCGTTAAAATAAATAGATAATTTAAATAAGATTTAATGTGACTGCAAAAAATCTCACTGTCTCTACAAGTTAACCCATTACTTCCCACTGCCCTATTTTTAGGACACTATATTCAATTTTTTTTTAACCTATTAAGAGTTTTATTTTTTATTGTTTCTGATGAAATTCGTATTTTTATACTGTTTTAATGTAATTTTTTCAAATTCATCATTAAAATTTTTACATTTGATATGTCATGTTGTCTTTTATTCTTCTTCCGTGTCAATTTGTATTGTAATAATTATATCTTCAAATTGGTTTTTCTTTGACATGAGGATTTACGTGTGAATTAAAATTTTATAATTTCTTATTGGACTGTTGCCCGAATACTCGACATTGGCAGGATTGTCTTTAATAGATATCTGAGGCCATTAATAAAAGAAAAAGAAGAAGTATCTTCAAATCCATTTTAACACTAGAACTACTAGCCGGTCAATATGACCTATTTTTACCAACCGGTCAAAATGACCGGATGACTTGTGCGTGCAAAGTATTAAATATAATTCAATAAATTGATTGTAGAATTGTAAATAATAGAATCGTTTACAAAAAATAACGAGTAGGGTTGTATATAAAAGTATTGTGAAGAATTTTTGAAACCGGTCATATCGACCGGTTAGTAGTTCTAGTGTTAATCCGCAGTATTATTTTCTCTAAAAACTCAAGAACGAAAAGATAACGGTGAAATTATAAAAATTGGGTTTTATTATTTTATTTTATTAGGGTGCCTACACACGCAGTCAATAAATGTTACGGCGTATTTTCGTTGAATTATTCAAGACAGATTGTTTGATAGATTTATAGTGCTTCATTCGATCCAGTACAATTTGAAATTAACGGTTTAAAATAATGATCGGAATACAATTAGAAATTTATTTTGAGTTCTAGGACTGTCACTAAAAATTATAAACAGTTGTGGCGTTTGAAACATGGAATTAAATAAATATACTAGGTTATATTTACAATACATATGATATAATAGGCCGCTATTATTACAAATTAAATGAAATTTTAATGATAGGATAGGGCATTATGTATAAAAAGTGAAAACAATATAAAGTTTTGAAAATTAACAAAAATAATAAATGCGAAAAGCAAAACCAAAATATCACTAATAAAAACATAATTAAGATTTCATTATAATTATTTCGTATAAAACTAAAAAAAAAACACATACTAATATTGTAAATGTGAATGTGAGTTTGTTTCTTACGTTTTCACGCAACAACTACGTAATCGATCATCATGAAACTTTGAAAGAAAACAGGTGGACAATACCAGTATACAGCAGCAATTATCAAATTGATAATTATTATGACATTAATAAATTTATTTCAAATTAATAATTATTAAATTTATGTTTATATTTGTATTGACGAGTAAAAGCGCTCTATTGGAGCCCAATTATTAAAAGTAAATAAATAAATAAGAGATCATTATGATATAATTTTGACTTTTGCGGCTTATTATCGCGTTGACTTTTTATTATTTAATCCAACATTTCGAGAGCTGTACAGCCATCGCAAACGCGGCGAGAGTTAAGTTGTAATATACTTGATATTAGAATTGAAAAGCAAATACAGTCGAACCTGCATAAGCGAGAATTCAAGAGACATAGAGGTTTCTCACTTACGAAGGTTTGGGAGTAGTCACTCTCACTTATAGAGGTAAATAAAAGTCGAGGAACATGGCGCTTAAGTCGACTTGCGAGTTTTGAGATTTCCATTGAAATATTATTGTAAATATTCCTGCTTATAGAAGTCTAGATATGAAATGGATGCTTGAAATGACTCTCTCTAACACTCATAGAGGTATTTGGGGTTAAAAGTGACGAGACCTCATCAGTATATAGAGCAGGGGTAGGCAACGCGGCGCCCCCGATCGATTTTTAATGCGCCCTCGCTGGACTAATGTAAATGTATGATAGCCAGAGCGATTTCTTACTCTTGTCAACGGCGATATACAACAAGTAGTCAGTTGAGTTTAGAATAGGCATGTGGACAGATTTGTAAAATATGCGTCCTCGGTGATTTTCAAATTTAGTATTGCGCCCTTAAGGACAAACAGGTTGCCGACCCCTGATATAGAGTTTTCTCGCTTATCCAGGTTCGACTGTATATGACTCAATAGCAAATTATAATAAAATTTATTTACAAAATCGCGTCAATAAAACAGTATGAAGGTGTTAATAATTATCTTGTAAAATAAGATAGCTTGTAGAACTTGTAGATAGATGGTAATAAATTTATATTATTATTGCTATTGACGCTGTTATATTGAAAATAAATAATTTACATCAATACTAATTTAAATGGGATAACCTTACACATGATTATTTTTGTAATGCCCTACATAGACCTAACTAAGTATCATAGACATTGACTCATGTTCTATATATTTTTGGAAAATGAAATGAAAAATAGTTTATTAGCATAGACACTAAAGGCGTGCGCTTGCTCATTGTTAGACTCAACCATGGCTTCAGAAAGGCGTATGACGAGAAGAAGACCACAAGAAACTCTTCAATCATATCATATACTAGCTGTTGCCCGCGGCTTCGCTCCCGTTAAGAAGTATTATTATTAATTAGGTATAGTTTTTGCGGCTTTATTTTTGTTTAGCGTGTGTAAAAACGTCTTTATCTTAGTAGCTCCAATCTTTAGTTTCAGTTCAATCAGTCGAAAATCTAATAAGATTTATACAAACTTTCATCCCCTATTTTATCCCCTTGGGGGTAGAATTGATCAAAATCCTTTCTTAGCGGATGCCTACGTCATAACATCTACCTGCATGCCAAATTTCAGCCCGTCCAGTGGTTTGGGCTGTGCGTTGATAGATCACTAAGTCAGTCAGTCAGTCACCTTTGAGTTTTATATATATAGATTTATAATTAAAATTTAATGATTAATTTAATAAAATTACATCGGTACTGAGTTAGATTTTTAAGATATATGACTAAAGCCACAGAGCATGGTCACCCTAAGCATACAAATTACTACAATCACTGGAAGGTAGTTTATAGGTTTGAACATACATTCAATACTTGAATTTAAATTCCTATTTTATTTACTAATAAATCACGTAAGCTACTGTACACACATTATTAAAAGTTATGTTGACTTTTAAATTAAATTTAGCTGCAACAACACATAATGACTTATCCTATGACAATTGTTTATCTGGAAGAAATTACTTTAAAAGATTGCTCTAAATTTGTTTCTTATTAGTTAAATTGTATTATTATTTTCTTTTAAACAATAAAGGAATTATTATTATTATAATGTTTTATAAAGAAACTGCGCGATATATAAGTCATTATATTTTATGCTGGGTGATTCTGTCGAACGTTAGAAGCAGAAAATGGGGTATTGGGAGTTTATCCCAGTGGTAAGGATTTTTAAAACAATGTGTTT